>JACXGM010004311.1:21686-38568 GCA_016801145.1 Umbra pygmaea | reverse complement strand
TTTAATTAGAAGACGATTATATAATTTCACCTTAAAGTTTTCTTCTTCATTGGCTCCTATGGCGAGGAAAAGGCTTAAGGTGATTTAATGTACCTAAACAACGATCAATATTAACCAAATTTCTCTCTCATATTGCTCATCATAACCACTGAAAATTATAAAAACAACTAACCCAAATTCCAATTATTTTTTTTATTTTGCTGATCCGAAAAATGATCCGATCCGTGACTCTGATCCGAAAACCGATCCGATCCGTGAGTTTCATGATCCGTTGCACCCCTACAGGGCAGTATGTCCTTCCTTAATTTCAGTTGGCTCTGCCTTTTAAGAAAGGACCTAATAGTTTCCATGATTTTTTAAGTGAATAGAGAGTGTAGAGAGGACTTTATCCCATTTCACCTCTCCTAAAGCTACCCCAAGGTTCTGCTGTTGACTAATTTGGACTACTTAATAATTACATGTGGGTTTTGCTGACGAATGAAAGCGTTGTTTTGCTAACTTTCTGGTAAATAAAATTATATTAAAGTATACATTTTGTCTTAATGTAATTTATTGAAGAAAGCTAAGGCCCAATGAATTTTATTTAAATCTATGTTTGTAAGGCACATCTCAACTAGGTCATTCATAATCTACACAGGGTGGTTAAATATGCACTCACTATTGTAAATCGTTCTTTGTTGTGGTATCTGCCAAAATTAGGTAAATGTATCAAACTCTAGATAGCAAAAACTACAGGCAGTACCCATGGTGTGAGAAAATAGTATACAGCTACAGACAGAACAGAATTTAACATGTTATGAGTGCATTTTAACCAGGCCACACTCTTTCACTAGCCCTTACTTTGTTCTCCTCATCTGCTACATTTCTACTCTTAACTGAGGCTTGGGAAACCATCCCTCCTTCTGTGACTGCTGTCCCCAGGACCTCTGGTTTGTTTGTAGGGATGATTTACACACTGACAGTCCACAGACCTGAAACCTTTCACTTGTTTCACTGCTAGCTCCACTTGTCCTGCACTCAGGCCTCTCAGCTCTCTGATGGAAGAGGGGGGATTTTAGGTTCCTGGAAATTCCGTAACTCCCTGAGAATTTGGTATGACGGAGCGCAGAGTCACCGACTCTCAATGAGTGAGTAAGCATCCAGACAAGGTGATGTCATCCGTGGCTAAGACAAAGATGAAGCCTTATGGAGAGATGAAGCACAGGAAAATCCCTCTCGCTCTACTACCTTCCTTCTTTAGATAAATAGCCTGTCCCACTCTAAACCATAGTTAAAAATATAACAGATGGCTTTTTCTTCCTGCTGTTTGCTGCTAGTGGTGTCCTTGACACATCCCAAATGACACACTATTCACACTTATTTTTACCACACTCTGTTCAAAATGTAGTGTACCGTATAGGGGGCAGGATGCCATTGAGGATTTAGGACCATGTGTTTGGCACCCCACGATGCCACCTAACCCGCCTACACTTGAATGTGGATGCCATTTGTCCAGGAGACTCTGTTGCCTAAAATCATTGCCAGTGATTGAACCTGTCTTTTAATTGTCTTTCATCTTGTCTAACTAGATGTCTATAAGTGAAAACAACCCGTTGCAGCATTAGAGAGCTGACCTTAAAGATGATGCAAATTTATCATCAACATGTAAACAGGTGCTCAGTAGCTGTCTCCATGATCAATGGGAGGGGGTTGTTCAGATTGCATACTGTTTCCTTTAGTAGCTATATTTCTCTCACCTATAGCTCCAGGATACTTAAAGTAAGAGACCTTCATTTCGAGTTATGTGATAGTGGTAAGTCAAACTAGGTTTGGCGCTAGGTGCTTTATACGATGCATTTGGCAGCAGGCTATTTTGTATTATGGGGTACTTTACCACCAATAATGTTGTAACTCTTTATTATTGTTTTATGTTTGTAGCTATTTTACTTTTTACTCGTCCTCTTGTCAACTTGTGCAATAAATCAGGAAAAGAAGCAAATTATTTCCTGTCGTGGTTTTAAATACCTTAGGAATTTCCACAGATTGGTTTAGCCAGTCACTCCACTCTTTTGTGGTGAAATTATCAACTCTGTGTTGAACGAGTGTCCTGGTGAGTTGGTTTTGTTGCTATTTTGAGTCAGGCAGTGAAATTAATAGAACTAGGGTGTTTAGTAGTTTTGTCTTTCAGCTGTAATTGAGAACTCAAAGAACTTTGTATATTTTCTTAAAGGCTGGACACTGATGCTACTGCTGCTGTCTGTTATTACTCCCCGCTTTTGTCTCCTTGGGCCCAGACAGTATACAGCACACTGCTCTTCCTCCTGCTCATTTATGCCCTGGTCAGACCAATTGCGGCAATGCATCACAGATGCTTAAACTTTTACGTAGCCACGCAACAATAATTTCAGCAGGCATTATCTCTGCTTTGCAGTAAAACATTCCCCTTTTCCAAGCTACAATAGGTGTGTAGGTGTGTCCAACACATGCAAATTGAAGCATTCTTTTGATTTTTCGAACGGATGCATCCTTCAAAATGCACAGCAACTGCTTCTGCAATGCATGTGATGGAAATCAAATGCAGCATTCTATTGAAAATAAGTGTATTTCTGCCATACCGAACTGCACTGCCACAATTGGTCTGACCAGGATGTAAGTTACAAGAGGGATGTGACTTAAAGGAATAGTTCCCATTAATTTAACTTGAACCAGGATGAAGAAATCCCATACAGGACGTCGTATAGTGTGTATACTTGCGTGTCTCTCTCAAATTCCACATGACCTCCGTAGCTAGCGCAAGAAGCTAGCGCAAGAGATCCCAACTGGGGCTTTGCTTACAGCCCAGGAGATATGTATTACGGGGGTATTCTTCACTGTAAGTCAATGGGCTGGGCTGGTTTCTGAGCACACACAGCTCAAGACGTCTTGAATGACAAACCCACAAATGCGCGATTGCGGTCTGGAGAGATGACAGTGTGTAAAGACAAAAAGTATGGAAATGAGCTTGCGCAGATTCGGAAAATGTTGCTGAAAACTATCGGTATCTCTTGGAATGTATCTCTTGGAATGTATGTTTGATATTCCTTGTTGCTCGAGTTTTAACTGAGTCCCAGTAGGGGTGTAAACACATGGGATAAGGGCTTCTCTGAGCAGCAGTGTGATTCACTGTTCCATACGTACACACAGAGGAATGTGAGTGAAGGAATCAGCTGTCACACCTGTGACCCCACGACCCCTGGGAAACCCCATGACAGACAAGTCACCTTTGTTTGGAAGTCTATTTCTGTCAGTAATTTCATACTGTAGCATTTTGTTGAATACCTTCAGTATGTTTGTATATAGGGTGGCCTTGACTTCTCCTATTCACTGATTGGGGGCACTTCTAGGCGATGTCTGGACTGGTTGTCCGGGGCTTTGCCCCCATAACAACCTGGGTGATTACACTGCTGTTCAGGATTTCCAGTCAGTTCCTACATGACTGCCTATTAGGGATGGGACGGTATGAAAATTTCATATCACAATTAGATGGAAATGTAAAAAAAACTGATATATACACACACACACACACACACAAACACTAAAAACATTTCAACAAATTTTATACTTGGAAATCAACAAACAACAAATACAATTAGCAGTTATAAGCAGTTTTTATTTTACTAATGTCTACCATTTAGTACTAAAGCCTCCTATCCGATGTGATGTCATTATGAATTCCCCATAAATTGATGACTGATAATCTTGTTAGAATTAGGCAATAGCTTTACCATCTGCTGCGCGAAAGGGCTAGTTAACAGGATTTTCACCTATGATCTGAATTTGACTCTGTTGTAATAGCATATTCATGTAACACATACATTACATTCATTGCTAATCATTTGATTTATTGTGATGGCAAACAGAATATCATCAATAAATAATATATACTATGAAATAGTCCTATTCCTGATATTTGGTAGACTACCAGTTGCTGACAGGAATATTTTTTGCCTTATAGACATTAACTTACATTGTGGCTTGAATATTGTGCCAGTATACTGTGACTATCTCTGTGGATGGTTCCAATTGCCTGCTGTTTTGAATCTCTCAGATGAAGGAATGGAGTTGACCGAATGTTAGTGAAGTTTTTTTTCGGATGTCGGGAGCGACAGATATATACTGAAAGTTGCTTGCGTTGGAATGCACTGTCTGACTTTGTTGAGGGAGACCAGCACACATATATGCTATATTCGTTACCGGTATTTTTTTCATGTCATTCCGCCATCTGCAACAACTGAACAAACAGAGAATTCGCCCTTGAAAACGATTCTTTCTAAAAACTCTGACTAAAGTGGAGATTTTTGAAAACTCTGTTGGCATGTAAACAAAGGAAAACTGAGGTTTAGGCAGCCGACGTCACAGTATACGCCAGAACATGCACCTGCGCCAAAAGTGCGACCTATGTTTACATTTTCATTTGGCTATTTTTGGGAATCTGATTGGCTAACTTGGGCTTCAGCCTTTCGTTATACTGCCACCTACACCTTTGGCATGCTCTTGACGGCATATACACGCTTGGTTCTATTAGCGCCTGCACTAAGCCACTCGACCAATGCTATAACAAGGGAAAAAAGTGTATGGGGGTTGTTTGGCTCGAGTTCAAAGGCTATTTTTCCGTGCCCAAAACCTGTGAAACCAATCTGATTGTCAGAACTATAGCAGTAGTTAATCTAGTTAAATGACAGTGGGGCTTTTTTGTAATTCATAAACCTAAGCAAGTACTGTGGTGGTGCCATGACATGCCATGGTTCAGTACTAAAGCCATAGACAGTGGATAGGCTTGTTTTTTTGCGGTTGCAAAGTTATTTATTAGTATTCCTGCATTTAATAAAGATTTAAACAATAGCACTATTTTTACTTACTCAGTCTTGTTTATTGGTGTTCCAACAAAAATCATAATGAACAAACAAATTAATTACCTTCAACCCTTTACTTAAAAAATTAAATACCTTTAAATACCGTGATACCGTCAAACATTTGAAAAATATCGGGGTAAACAGTCTGCTGTAGAATTGCAATCAGCAGTTCAAACAAACTACTGAATAAAAGTAACTCCACGATGCCTGGCTCTTGAGTCGGTAGAAATAAATGTTCCAAAGTCATACATGGCTCCACTACACTTGCGATAATGAAACACAGAATGAGAAAGGGGAGATTAACTGCTCAATGAGAGTGGGTTGTTACGTTGCTTTGAGGTAGGCTACTGAAAATGCGCAATCTAATAGGAAGCCTACTGATCACTAGTAATACGTTTTAGTAAACGAAACTGTAAGGACACAAATAAAATATATTTTATATATTAGCTAAGTATATTAAACAAGACTCAAACTAAGCTAACTAACAAACAAAGTAAGTGTGTTGCTGTGAACTCATGGAGCTCCCGCAATCACCGGCTATTACTGTAATCTGGCAGCTGTTGCTAACTAAATGTTGCACAGAGAAAGCATTTATGGCTTCTTTCGACAAAATACAATGGAACAAAAAGAGCATGACTGACGCAATTGTTTAAGACCTTGGAAAATGAGATTTAGAACTTAAAGACAGTTTTAGACCGTAAGTTCTGGAAAACGATATTAAGGCTATTTAAGACTTTAATGATCTGCGGACACTAATCACATTCAATATTTTATGTCCCTGAAATTATTTCTGTGGTAAAAATAAAAATATGTGTAATAAGTTTACTATGAATTAATACAATACATTATCCCTTAAATGTCACCCTTAATATTTTGAACATGTTCGTTCGTCTTGGCTCAAATCTACTTGCTGTTAAACTTATCATTGGATACTTTGTATTAATTACAAGTGAGATATTTAAATATTTCATCTCGAATCAATATTGTTTGTCCAATTATTTGCCTAAGTTAGTTTTGGTATTGAAGTAAATGTTTATGCATTCGCTATACAGTGGCTGGTTTTCACGAAGATGACAGATTTGACGTGTTTCCCCCTTTTGCAGCGACTTTCCTCCGCAGACAGGGTGCCCATCCTCGATTAAATTGCCCTCAGGACTCTTGTAATAGCCAAAATATGACCACATCTCAGATTTTGTCCTCTTGGATGGCTGAAAAATCTCCAGAGTGCCGTCACTGCCTTCCGCCTTGACTTCTCGTGCAAAAAACAATGTTACATCCGCCCACCTGCGTCAGACTGATTCTGGCTTGACAGTATTTACCGTGAGTTTTCAAAATTACGGTAATTAAAGACGGTTTTAATGAATATTAAATTTTTAACGGTAATACTAACCGTACCGACATTTTATTGTGGTTTACGGTGAAACCGGTAATCTTCCTATCCCTACTGCCTATACCTGGAACCACTTAACTCCTTATTCCTCATGGTCTATGCTAGGTTCTGACTGCCATTATTGAGGAAGAGAAGGGCTGTATGTAAACCGTTTTACTAGGCCCAGGCCATATTCACATTTGTTTTTGTATATTGAAAATAAATATGTATTGGTTTTAATTTAAATATTAAAGACTAATCTTAGATCAGGACCTTTTCTCTACGTAACAAATACAACTCAGACAACAAGGAATGTAATTATGCAATGTGCATTTTAAATATAAACAGTTTGTATTCCAAAAACAGAGGTCAGGCAGGCAGAGTTTGGTACACAGAATGGTTCAGAAGTACAATATCAGAAGCAGGGGTTAGTCAGGTGGCAGGCAGGGTTTGGTACAGAGGTATCTCGAAGCAAAAGTACAGAAGGGCAAATCCAAAAATGTAATACTCAAACAAACTAGGTCAGACCAATAAACACTTATGGCTTAGGGAAGAAACGCTCAGTATGTCACATGAAACAAACAATAATTCACGCTGAACACTACAAACAGACAAGACTAAATACAAAACAGATAACAAGACACAGGTGTTAGAACTAGGTGATTGGGATCTGAGCTGAGGGATGCCTTAATGTGCGCCAGTACATTGGGATCCGCTGGTGTTTGGGGATGGGATCCGGGAGCCATCAGAGTTGCTGTGAGAGGATCATACATTCTTGAACACTATATGGCTGTAGGTTTTAGTGTTTGGATTTGTGTGACTTAACCAGTGAATTTGCTGGAAATCCTTCTAAGCGACAGATTATCAGTAGTGGCTTGGACTTTTTCTGGAGCTCCAGAAGCAATGTTGATTTTTTTTATTTTATTTGATTTCCACCCTCACAGCACAACACACGGACCACTCTAAACCAATGCGTGTCTCTGGGTTCTATGGAAGTGATAAATGTAGGCCTGATGCTAAACCTACTTCCACTAAAGGAGTTTGTCCCAGACTGCAGTTTGGCTCACAAAGTTGCTGCTCCATATTTCCACAGTTTGGCCCTCAACACGTAGAATAACCAAGAGATGCTAACCAGGCTTTACACCGCGTTCCAAATTATTATGCTAATTATATTTTACACTGATTGTCCTAAATAGTCGATGCAGTGACAGTCAGTATAATTTTATAGGGTATAAGTCGAGTTTCATTGAACAAACCACCCCATGAAAACAGTATTTTATTTTAAATAAAAAACTCAAAATCCACTGTTTCAAAATATTATGCACAACAAAGTTTGAAAACATTTTATAGGTTGTAAAGAACTGAAAATGGTCATTTGTTGAATTTGCAGCATTATGAGGTCATATATACTGAAATCAAAAGTTATTTAAATCAAACACATCTTAACAGGGTAAGTTACATGTCAACATCCTCTGGGTGCTCTGGTTTCCTACTCTGTAAATCCAGAGTTCTCGCAAGAGCACAATTAGAATTTGCTCAGCAAGTTACTCTGGCACCGAGAAATGCTGCTCATTAACTATGCCCGTGTAGCCAAGCTGCACCAATCACATTGGTGTATCTGATATAGGCGGGCCAGAGCCGTGTTAAACAGATGACGACAGCTCCGCGAGTGCGAACTCAAGTCATTAGTAAACATTGTAAGATCGCTATAGATCTACACCAGTTGTTTGAAACTGCTTTGGACGCTACAATGAACGAGTTAGACTTGGCTTTTTGTCTAAAAGAGGAACAGAATCGTTACTTTTTAAGAAGGATGTTTTTGCTGTTTTGCAGACCAGATACAACAAGGGTTTGATCTACCAGTTAGCTCCGCCATAGGGTTAGTGAAAACCCACTGGTGATTGGTCGTAGTGTTATCCAATTGCGTACAGTGAGATTTTCAAATGCATGCTTGGTGCCGCCCCTCGAGTTGAGTCATTTACATTACTCGATCCCAGACCCTAAATTGTTCAGGATTTGGGTCTGGATATTTCCAGGCTACTGGTTTCCCCCACTTTAAAAAAACATGCAGTTTAGGTTCTCCAGACAGTGCCCCTGACAAAAGCATTGGCTTAGATCTGGAGTTTGTCCCCGGACGCTGTAAATGGCTGTTCACTGCTCTCTTGAGGGATGGGTTAAATGCAGACAATGAATTTTGCTATGTGTATGTGACAATAAATTACCTTTACCTTTAGGACTGCTGTTTTGATGTGAACTGCCTCCCACTTTCATAGATCTTTTGCTTGAGGATGCTCCAAAGGTTCTCAATAGGGTTGAGGTCAGGGGAAGATGGGGGCCACACCATGAGTTTCCTCTCCTTTTATGACAATAGCAGCCAATGACACAGAGGTATTCTTTGTAGCATGAGATGGTACATTGTCATGCATGAAGATGATTTTGCTACAGAAGGTCAGTCAAAAACTCTATATACTTTACAGAGCTTTACAGAGCTCTCTCCCCGCATTAAGGGGCCTACCAGCTCTCTCCCTATGTTTCCGGCCCAAAACATTACTCCGCCCCCTCCTTGCTGACGTCGCAGCCTTACTGGGACATGGTGGCCATCCGCCAACCAGTACTCCATCCATTTGGACCATCCTGGCTTGGTGTTTTTGGTCCTGAAGAAAAAGTTAATAATGTGATCAATTTTTCAGAAAAGTGTGATTCTTCACTGTTCCACAACACTTTAATTGCAATTTATTACTCTACATAATTGAATTCCATAAAACCTCATATGAAACTGGTTTTAAAGCATAACAAATATGTATTATACATCCCTTTCTGATCAAAACTTTGGGGTACGCATAAATGTTCAGGATTTTACAAAAATGTATACTTTCACCAAGGCTGCATAAAATATATACAAATATATTTTTCCAAGACATTACCAGTGTTAAAATTCTCTATCTCTGTTAGAAATGACTGATTTATGATCAATTATTCACATACAACTGCAAAACAAAATTTTCAGCTGCAATTTTTGCAGTGTCCTAATGATGAAATCTTCTAGCTCATTAGTAGGCCTAAATAATCAGTTTTTGGCTATCATTTCTTATCAATTTAATGCCACCTTCCTGAATGAAGGTATTTTTTTATCAAAACACTGAACCCAAACCTTTGAACGCTAGTGTATGGCTGTTTGCTTCAAATCTGCAAAGTAGTTTAACTGCTGTCAGTTACACTTTAAGTTTAATCTGCCTCAGTACAACACAAATCGATTTCAAAGTAGTGCAAATGATCTAGAGTAATGTTGGCGTATTAAAACATTAAAAAAATATATATTTTGGGACAGTTCAAGTTCAGTTTGGGACAGTTGAAATTGGATTTTGGGATGGTACTGGGATGGGGAGGAAAAAAGTTTTGCCACATGCCCTGGGGGAAGCCCTGGCTGGTCAGCGGGGCTTGAGTCACTGGAGATGACTGGAGTAGGGATGGGTCTCGAGTAGAGGTCGACCGATATGGGTTTTCTCAGACCGATGCCGATGCCAATCTTTTGAAATCAGGGTCGGCCGATGGCCGATATCTGCTGCCGATTTTTTAGGGCCGATATTTGCTTGTTTATAACCTCTATTTGAAAGATAAAAATCTAACACTTAATAGTACTTAAGATACAACAAATTTCTCAACAAAAATATGTATTGAACACTTGAACACCAATCTGCACATACTTACATTAAACATGTATAATGTAAAAACATATATTGTATACATAAACAAAACGGGTAAGAACTAAGAAAAAATATATAACTTCACTTTGACAAATAAACTTTTAAATGAAAAAATAAAGTTTTATGCACTTAGCAGCATTTATCCAACATCTGATAATAATATCATACTTAGTTTTGACCGACTTTGAGGCACCATAGCTCCGGCTGTGTTTATCCCACAGAGATGAGCCACCACATATTATTTTCGTCTGATCTTCCCCTTTCCAACGGTACCAAGCTTTAGTTACGAGCATGTAGGGTTTGCGAGATAATCGCGTTCGCCCACCAGAGCGTCAAATACAGTAACACTTGGAACACAAACAATCTTAATGGAGCTTCACTTCTGCTACTTAATCATTTAAAATAAAAAGTATTGAAGTTACTAAGTGAATAAAAAGCTAGTAGCATTAGATAATCTGCTCAAGTGCAATTGACTTAGCAGCGCCATCTCCTCATTTCTGAGGGAAGGAACATTTTTAAACAACAATACAGAAAGAAATGTGCATAATATCATACTTAGTTTTGACCGACTTTGAGGCACCATAGCTCCGGCTGTGTTTATCCCACAGAGATGAGCCACCACGTATTATTTTCGTCTGATCTTCCCCTTTCCAACACTTAGCAGCATTTATCCAACATCTGATAATAATATCATACTTAGTTTTGACCGAATTTGAGGCACCATAGCTCCGGCTGTGTCTATCCCACAGAGATGAGCCACCACGTATTATTTTCGTCTGATCTTCCCCTTTTCAACGGTACCAAGCTTTAGTTGCTAACATGTAGGGTTCGCGAGATAATTGCGCCCACCAGAGCGTCAATTGACTTTGAAGGGTTTTAATCGGCTTGATATTGGCCGATGCCGATTATGTAAAAAATGACCAAAAATCGGCCGATTAATCTGCGTACCGATAAATCGGTCGACCTCTAGTCTCGAGACCCAGTTCCAAATTTCTCAAAACCTGAAAATCAATAAGGTCCAAGCTTATCGATGCTGCTATCAAGACTATTGGATGGGCGTCAATTGGCTATGGCTTGGAATTATTATTATTTATAAAATAAAAACTAGGTTACACTTAATTTGGAGAGTCTGAAATTCCATCTGTAGGTGCTCTACAGATAGTTTGTTGATGATGTGAGTATCAACAAACTATCTGTTGATAAGCAACTTATTGTGTAGTTTAATGGGGTAAGTTTAGAATATGTTTTAGGGTAATGTTTAAGGTTAGTCTTAACATGAGGTGAAGGGTTAAGGTTAAGGGTTAGGGTTAGTAGATAGTTTGTTAAAATGATGTTGATAGTCTGCAGATAATCTGTAGAGCATCTACAGGTACACTTTTTGGACTCTCAAAATAAAGTGTTACCAAAAACTAATTTCACTTCTATTGCCTGAAAATAATAGCTACATAAATATGGGCTAATCGTTTTCTCATGCCATTGTCGATCCAATTCTCGAGCAATTTGCTTTACTGTAAAACACGTTTGACCTTTTTTTAACCTACGTGTTTTTCCCCAATCTCACACTGTATGTATATAATGTATGTAGCCTGTTCATATTGCACTTTTTGAGTGTTGTTCTGTGTTTGTAACAGCAGGTTACGGTTACATACTATGTAGCTAAACTTAAACAACATTCAGGGCAGGAACACAAAGCTGAAGCTAACAAGTTTGCATTTAATGAGCATTGAACAAGAGATGATATGAAAATGGAAAATCAAATAGCAATTGATTGATTTTTCACACAAAGTATCTACAACGCCCTCAAGTGGGGCAGTGTTGCTCATGAGCAAGTGCCAGTGTCTCGTCCTCAGTCTAGCCAGGCGGCTACAACACTACAACAGAGCCTACAGCTACCGCTAGCCGAACAACAGCAGGCAAGTCTTAAACCCGACTCCAGTTCCCCACGATGAACGACAGACGATACTCCAGTATCCATTATGACCAACTAAATTTTCTGTGATCACCTTTCACAATGCATGACACCACAGTACTACAAGCCCAGTGTCAGACAGCCAAGGCCCTGATCTTCTTGAGCTAGAAAGATGATGATGGTGTTTATACAATTCCATGCCAAGCTCATTCTCAGAGCTTATCAAGCTGTTCATCACTGCAACATTGCCTGTGTATATAGCGTCCAATGAGAGGTTATTTTCTGTTGTAAAATGTCAAAACATCAACAGCAATAAAGTCTCAGAACAACTATGAGTGCTGATAGTTTAACCAACCTCATGCTTATAAGGAATCTACACTGGTATAAACATTAAACATGGATGATCTGGTGACAGACTTTGATCAGTTAAGGCCCAGACGCTACACTCTTATGGATTTAACAAATAGGAGCCTTCTTCCTAATATAAAGAGCAAATAATCACAGACAGCAGCCTGGTGCTATTTGATGAATTGTACTATAGTTTACAATTGTTGGCTTTGTCAAAGCATATTGGTGTTACATTAGAAGCAATTAGGTGATCAGATGTGATTTATTATGTTGGATTGTCTGAGATTTCGTACTTATTGCCGGTTTCATTGTGTGTGATTGACTTGTGAACTGTGTGTGTGGTGCCCCATAAAAAGGAGTAACTTTTTTGAGAGTGCACTTGGACTTTAAGTAGCATAATTTAATAATATTGCACTTTAAATTCATTGTATGCATGTGAACCAACTGTATACACAATATGCACTTATTCAGGCCTATTTGGAGTGTTGGGTAAAGCTACTTTTCAGTTACATGTTAAGTTCACAAGTTTTGGGAAGTCCCTAACTAAGACAAAATGATCTGGTAAATGGAGTTCATATCTTAAGTAACCTATAAAACAAATAGCAAGAGTAAAGAAAATATCAATCATGGTCACCAGTAAGATATGAACTCCATTTACCTGATCATTTTGTCTTAATTAGGGACTTCCCAAAACTTGTGAACTCAGCAAGTAACTAGAATGTAACTGTACAAGCTACTTTACCCAACACTGCCTATTTGTCTATGAGATGGAAATAGACCTCTGATAGATACACACGAAGAGGAGGTGTTTAAGTTGACCATGCCCCGAGTAGGGTACAAATCAATTTGTCCTTCATTAACTCTCGTGTAATTAGCCTAACATTATTGCGTGATCCTAAACGAACTTTGGGCACTTTTTGTTGTTTCGATAACTGTTTTTAAAAGCTGTTAAAATCAGAAAACAGTCACAGATTCAAATTTGTTTGCAATTAAAGCAATAATAGATATTTTAAGACTAACAATTTATTGTTGTCTTGTTTTTCCACCAAATAATAGAAAAGTATTGATAATGGTATCGCTAAAGACTTGGATCGTTAAGCAGTCTCGAAAATGGTATCAATATCAATAAAATTTAACAATACCCATCCCTACACAGGAGGTCTGTGACTAAAAGGGCAGTCTCTGTTCAATTAAGGACTTATCAATTAATAATATTTGATATTATTTGAAGAACAATTTATTATATTTATAATAATTATAATATTATAATTATTAATGGCTCATAACCTTATTCCTCTATTCCTCATAACTCTTCTACCCCTATCAGATGTACATTCAATGTACATTGAAGTTCAACCACCAGACCTTTTAGTTTTTTAGTTCACATTTCAACAGTTAAAGCACCAGGTCTATAGTTTCTTGGATCCATTATCACAGTAGTTAAAGTATTAAAAGCTTTGGTTAGAGACAGTACAGCTTTGATAGATGCTCATTGTGTGAATGATAATGAAGCTCTAGCTTGGACATTCACTGACTTTTATCCCTGGAAGTGACCTGAGCAGAAGATGCCGGAACTTGAGGGGAACAGGACATCCAATATCTGATTGACCTCTCCTCTGTTTGGTCAGCACCCAAGATAACAGCCAATAGTTTTACAACTGCTGCATGTGATAGTGCACCAGTTATAGCCAGAACCCCCATAGGTTGTGGTTACAAGTAGTGCCCTACATAGTAAACAACTCATCATTTGTGACCCTGGATCAGATAGTTTCTTGTAGATAGGTAATCGACTTACTGTTCTGTATCCAGACCCTGCGTGTATGAACTTGTACAACATGTCAACACGATTACTGAACATCAGCCTGTGTCAGTTTTTTACAGTTTTATCATAGTACTGGCTAGTGTACACGGAAACAAGTCAGTCCACACACCTGGGATGTTTCCTGTTTTGGTCATTACCTCAGCTGCTTGATTATGGAAGGATATATATGTAAATGAATGAGCAACACTGCTGACAACGCTCTCCTCTGGCTCTGCAGGTCCTTCTATCATGGACACAGAAATGATGACCAAATTCACTTCAAAAGACGATGAGATAGACTACTGGAAGACCTTGTCGCTCAAGTTTAAGAACAGGTATGTTCATTTCAGATTCAACTTTATTTTTTAGCATCTAACCCAAACGGTGCAAAAAGTAGTATAGGTGCAAGTATTACTGCAGGCACTATTAAATATAATATCCACTCACAACATCAAACGGACATATACTGAATAAGCTTTTCTGTCTAAGCTAGCCTACACATAGTATCTTGTTAATAAAAAAGCTTAATTGTCCTTGTTTGACAAATTATTTATTTTACATGGTCAGACTGTTCTAGACTAGAGGAATAATTTTGAACTGTCTGTCATTTTCCAATCTTTGCTACTCCATGTAACACTGCTTCATTCCCAGTGTGCCACTTTCTACATACATAGAATAGCTAAATTTCCCAGATTTTGCCTTAAACAGTATTAGGGTCACTGTTTCCATTTGAAGTCTTCTCAGGAAACAGAAAACCATGTGGCTTGTTCTCGGCTCTTTTACGTATAAAGTAGGGCTGTTAAGGTTTGCTCAGAAATATGAAAGCTAGTAGTAAGTTTATGTCTTAACAGTCGTGTTTATCTAACTCATGCCCTTTTTTAGGCCCCTTGTTTATGTTACAGCATCTCAGAATGCCAAGGGTTCATTCATTGGCCAAGATCAGGCTAGTTTTTACAGCTGGGGCCCGTTCATTTGTGCATAGCGAGGAAAACCACTTTGCCACCACAAAATGTGTCGGGTTCACCCCTGGTTTCATTTTAGACACCACCCATTAGCTGCCTTATATATATACATATTATACAGTGCCTTGCGAAAGTATTCAGCACCCTTGAACTTTTGGACCTTTTGCCACATTTCAGGCTTCAATCATAAAGATATGAAACTGTATTTTTTTGTGAAGAATCAACAACAAGTGGGACACAAACATGAAGTAGAACAAAATTTGTTGGATATTTCAAAGGTTTTTGACAAATAAAGAACTGAAAAATTGGCCGTGCAAAATTATTCAGATGAGCTGTTTTGCATTGTTGCCAAAAAGTTCCATTTTGGTTTCATCTGACCAGAGCACCTTCTTCCACATGTTTGGTGTGTCTCCCAGGTGGCTTATGGCAAACTTTAAACAACACTTTCAGAAATGGCTTTCTTCTTGCCACTCTTCCATAAAGGCCCGATTTGTGCAGTATACAACTGATTGTTGTCCTATGGACAGACTCGCCCACCTCAGCTGTAGATCTCTGCAGTTCATTTGTCAGTTTTTTATTTGTTAAAAAAGTTTGAAATATCCAATAAATTTCGTTCCACTTCACGATTGTGTCCCACTTGTTGTTGCCTCTTCACAAAATCTTACAGTTTTATATCTTTTTGTTTGAAGCCTGAAATTTGGTCAAATTGTTCAAGGGGGCTGAATACTTTCGCAATATACACTCACCTAAAGGATTATTAGGAACACTTGTTCAATTTCTCCTTAATGCAATGATCTACTCAACCAATCACATGGCAGTTCCTTCAATGCATTTAGGGATGTTGTCCTGGTCAAGACAATTTCCTTAACTCCAAACTGAATGTCAGAATGGCAAAGAAAGGTGATTCAAACAATTTTGAGCATGGCGAGTTTGTTGGTGACAGACGGGCCGGTCTGAGTATTTCACAATCTGCTCAGTTACTGGGATTTTCACGCACAACCATTTCTAAGGTTTACAAAGAATGGTGTGAAAAGGGAAAACATCCAGTATGTGGCAGTCCTGTGGGCAAAAATGCCTTGTTGATGCTAGAGGTCAGAGGAGAATCGGGCAACTGCTTAAAGCTGATAGAAGGGCAACTTTGACTGAAATAAACATGCGTTACCACTGAGGTATGCAGCAAAGCATTTGTGAAGCCACAACACGCACAACCTTGAGGCAGATGGGCTACAACAGCAGAAGACCCTACCCGGTCTACTCATCTCCACTACAAATAGGAAAAAGAGGCTACAATTTGCAAGAGCACACCAAAATTGGACAGTTTGGACAGAAAAATGTTGCCTGGTCTGATGAGTCTCGAATTCTGTTGAGACATTCAGATGGTAGAATCAGAATTTGGCATAAACAGATGAGAACATGGATCCATCATGCCTTGTTACCACTGTGCAGGCTGGTGGTGGTGGTGTAATGGTTTGGGGGATGTTTTCTTGGCACACTTTAGGCCCCTTAGTGCCAATTGGGCATTGTTTAAATGCCACGGCCTACATGAGCATTGTTTCTGACCATGTCCATCCCTATATGGCTACCATGTACCCATCCTCTGACGGCTACTTCCAGCAGGATAAGGCGCCATGTCACATAGCTTGAATCATTTCAAATTGGTTTCTTGAACATGACAATGAGTTCACTGTACTAAAATGGCTCCCACAGTCACCAGATCTCAACCCAATAGAGCATATTTGGGATGTGGTGGAATGGGAGCTTCGTGCCCTGGATGTGCATCCCACAAATCTCCATCAACTGCAAGATGCTATCCTATCAATATGGGCCAACATTTCTAAAGAATGCTTTCAGCACCTTGTTGAATCAATGCCACGTAGAATTAAGGCAGTTCTGAAGGCGAAAGGGGGTCAAACACAGT
>JACXGM010004311.1:0-21586 GCA_016801145.1 Umbra pygmaea | reverse complement strand
GTATATGTATATATATATATATATATATCCAGGAGGATGCTCTAAAATAATTGATGTTTCTTTGTCACACCATTGAATTTTATTCTCTTTCCCCTGATTTTCTTTGCCATGGGGACCAAAGAGGCAAGTGAAACATGTAACGTCATAAGGAGGTTAAAAGGTCAATGTGGAGTGGAAACACACAGACACGCAGTGCTAAAAATATCCTCTCATCAACCAAGTTTATATCCTGCATTACATAACGGCTGGACACACTGCCAAGGGGCTCGAACTCTGCATCCCCCCACATCAACAAAGAAGCCTTGTATTTACCAATGACCTGTATTAATCACCCTAGTTCTGCTTTTAACAGCGATTGTCCAGCTAATGGAATTCTTAAACCTTTTAAATTAAACTATAAAATATTTCCATAGTGACAATGACATCAACATATCATAGCATTTCAATACAAACATGCATACAGATTCAGGTATACATCCGATACTCCAACCTAGTGTAGATTATTCAGAAGCACCTGTTGCAGCCCTGCTGGTTAATTGGGAATATCTTTGCAAAACACTTGGCCATTTGAGCGTAATGCTGTACTTGTTTGCAGGTTCCCCTCCATATAGCCCAACAGCTGTGGATCACTCAGAGCAGGAGTGTGGGCTGTTTCTGTTGTGCTAGCCAGCTAGTTATCTCGCACAACTGGTGTTGGTATTCACTCTTTGAATACCAACTTCTGAAACTTCACTGCTGAAACTCCTGGGCTGCACTCTCTGTTCTCAATCTAAGAGCATTGGAAGCAATGTCCATGAAGTTGTAATAACTAATGGTCAATATACCACGGTTATGTGGTGTGGACTGCAGTGTTACTGGAAACAGAGCTTAGCCATAGGGTTGGGTATCGTTTGGATTTTTTTGATTCCGATGCCGAACCGGTACTTTTAAAACGATTCTGTTTCCGAAACGATTCCTAAACCGATTCTTGAAAAACTAAAAAATGACTTTAAAGAAAGGCTCTTATAGTATTTTAATTGAAAATTATGCAAATTTAAAAATATATTTAAGTTTTAAAGTACTTAAATGTAGTGCTGCACGATTATGCCTATCGCGATTAGATATTCACTCCAGAGCCCATTCGGATTTAAACAGTATATAATGCCCGCAACACGAACTCCGATATTTCATTTCAAACTAATAGCGCTAGTTTTAATTTATTGCAATAAACATTGTGAATTCATTGTAAAGCTAGTGAATTGTAAATGAATGCAATTGTATTGTGTGTGTGAAGAAATAATAAGAGTATGCGATCGCAAAAACTGCACATTTAACATGTTTTTACATGTAATCCCTCACGGTTGCACAGGAACCGGTTCCATAGTGGCACCAGGTTTCGGTACCGAATCCTACTTAGCCATTGTATAATGGTTATAAACCGGAATTCCTTGTGCCAAAATACTATTATAAACTGGCTGTGTAATTAGAACAGAAATGTTTTTGCACTAATCACTTTTGAAACCAAAATAATGGGAAGACCTTTTTTTTTGCTAACAATTAAATTTTTTCAAAATTTACGTGTCTCTCACTTTTACCGACAACCCATCCTTCGGCCCCTATACACATGACTGTGATGCATGGACACAGTGCTGACAGGGTTAAAAACCAGGAGGAAAACAAAATACCTCACATGGTTTTCACAGACTGTAAGGCCAGACCCTGTCACAGTTTACACAGCACATTCTAGAAAACCACTTGCAGGCTTGACATAGTGTTTGTGAAACGTGTCTGAGCTAGAGCTTCTACTCATCAATGTACAGTGAGGGAAAAATCCCCTGCTTATTTTGTACATTTGCCCACTGACAAAGAAATTATCAGTCTATAATTTCACTGGTAGTTTTATTTGAAAAATTTGAGACAGAATAACAACAAAAAAATCCAGAAAAAAACACATTTCAAACAAGTTATTAATTGATTTGCATAATAATGAGTGAAATCACTACTTGATCCCTTCTCAATCAGCAAGATTTCTGTCTTCCAGTTGCCTAATGTTAGCTTGATACCTGTATAAAAGACACCTGTCCACAGAAGAAAGCAATAAATCAGATTCCAAACTCTCCACCATGACCAAGACCAAAGAGCTGTCCAAGGATGTCAGGGACAATATAGTAGACCAGGCTGGAATGGGCTACAAGACCATCGCCAAGCAGCTTGGTGAGAAGGTGATAACAGTTTGTGCGATTATTTGCAATTGGAAGAAACACAAAATAACTGTCAATCTCCGTCGGTCTTGGGCTCCATGCAAGATCTCACCTTGTGTAGTTGCAATGATCATGAGAACGGTTAGGAATCAGCCCAGAACTACACAGGGGGGATCTTGTCAATGATCTCAAGGCAGCTGGGACCATAGTCACCAAGAAAACAATTGGTAACACACTATGCCCTGAAGGACTGAAATCCTGCAGTGTCTGCAAGGTCCCCCTGCTCAAGAAAGCACATGTACTGGCCCATCTGAAGTTTGCCAATTAACATCTGAATGATACAGAGGAGAACTGGGTGAAAGTGTTGTAGCCAGATGAGACCAAATTCGAGCTCTTTGACATCAACTCAACTCGCCGTGTTTGGAGGAGGACTGCTGCCTATGACCCCAAGAACACCATCCCCACCATCAAACATGGAGGTAGAAACATTATGCTTTGGGGGTGTTTTTCTGCTAAGGGGACAGGACAAATTCACAGCATTAAAGGGACGATGGATGGGACCATGTACCTACAAATCTTGGGTGAGAATGTCCTTCCCTCAGCCAGGGCATTGAAAATGGGTAATGGATGGGTATTCCAGCATGACAATGACCAAAACACACAGCCAAGGCAACAAAGGAGTGGCTCAAGAAGAAGCACATTAAGGTCCTGGAATGGCCTAGCCAGCCTCCAGAACTTAATCACATAGAAAATCTGTGGATGTAGCTGAAGATTCGAGTTGCCAAATGTCAGCCTTGAAACATTGATGACTTGGAGAGAGTGGGGACAAAATCCCTCCAGAGAAGTGTGCAAACCTGGTGGCCAACTATAAGAAATGTCTGACCTCGGTGATTGCCAACAAGACTTTTGCCACCAAGTACTAAGTCATGTTTTGCAAAGGGGTCAAATTTCACTCAATGTAATGCAGATCCATTAATAACTTTTTTTAAATGCATTTATCTGGATTTTTTGTCTCTCACTGTTCAAATAAACCTACCTTCTGGACTGATAATTTCCTTGTCGGGGCAAATGTACAAAATCAGCAGGGGATCAAATATGTTTTTTCCTCACTGTATGCTGTTGAGTTATAGATTATATTGCTGGTAGATGGTTTGCATTACTTTACAAACAATGTGTTTGAAATGTGGTTTATTATGATTTGTATGATATGTTCACGAAAACACAAATTTGAGCTGAATAATGAATACTTACTTCTGGAAAAGGACATTTGTGATTTTTGGCTTTTATGTGGTTATTTTTGGTCAAATCAGGTCTATGTTGGCCATTTTGTCTGCTGCTGAAGTGGTATGTGTGGAATAGTGTGAACTCAACTAGCAAAGACAACAACACCAGTGACAACCTAGCTGCAGTCTGAACCTTGCATCCTACATGTTTCACTCAGAACGTACAATTCACTAGAGCTACTACCTGCAGCTGAATAAACGGTGCAAAAAACTGCTTTAGGTGGACTTTTGTCAAGAATGCTGAGTCCAATTCCAGACAGGAATATTCTTGATGCTTACATCTATGGCCAGTCAGAAGATCAAATGACACGGGAACAGAAAGTACTATTCTACAATACCAGGTGTATGTACAATACCGGATCTATCCAATGATACAGGAGTCTTGAACATTCTACACAGCCAGTCTGTTTCTAGGTGGCAGCTCATGGCTACAGTGTTGTTCATCCCTTAATAGCAGCAAAAAATGTGTTGGTCAGCAGGGTGCTCGGTCAAACAGGAGTGTGAATATAGAACAAACTCAGACTGAAATTAAACTTTAACAGAGATAGTTCCCCTTAGCAGGTGTTTGTTATAAGTTTAGGTTAAAGATCCATGGCTCAATGTGTTATGAGAGGTCAGAGGGAGGTGTTAGCATGAAACTACTGAGTCTAGAGACAGGATATGAGCCTGGAGACACAATGTGTTGTAGCATTTCTTGGACCTGGACTGGGCCCTACACATGACTCAGACATGTGTTACTAAGCCACAAGACTTAGAAGGCGACAGACTTCTATTATTTCGGCAGACTTTTCTCCAAAGGGTGGGTTGTGTTCAGGTGTATGGGTTTGTACGATTTTTTTGATGAAATGGGTGTTCTGACTTGCTGCTCTAGATGATTTGGTTTTATGGGAAAACTGAAATGATTGATTTGGTTCACTTTAGTGATTCGGATCACCCATCACTGGTGGTTACTCTTCGAGTTGATGCATAAGTGTTTCTTATTTATGTTTTTGGTATTTTTAATGGTGGGGATCGTTAGCTGACTTGCAACAAAACGATTATGCATAATTGCATTTATAGTGACATGTTTTCAGTAATGTCATACATGATGGGAGGTGAGAGGTTGGCTTGATTATTGATTATGTATGTACAGGTGGGAAATGACAATGGATTACTGACAGGATCGCAACTTTAGTGTGTTGTTGTCTTACGTTTCGGTTAAGGGCATATATCATGTCATGTCTCTACCTCGGGAGTCGTGAGGGACATCTGTTCGGATGAGGTGCGTGACTGCTTTTGCATTACTCTGCTGTTGATGTAATGTTGACGTGCCCCTGATCTGGTGCATAAGTAGCCAATGGTTTGAAGGTGCAGTTGTATTGCGGTTGTCGTGTGGTGTTAGGGGCTATTGCTTGGTAGTTCCTCAATCAGGCCCTTGTTTCCCCTTGGCGTTGGGTTTTCATGTGTTCTAGGTCTTCTGTATCTTGCTGTGGTTGCAATTTCGGTGTGTCAATGCTGTCATCCTGTGGATCTGACTTACAAGGTTCCTTTTGTGAATGGACACAATGCTATTCGCATTGTGTCCATTCAAATGGACAGGTGAATTGTCTCACAGTGGGCCTTCTTGGTATTTTGTGTAGTTGAGTTTCTGTTCTACGTGTTGAAGTTTGCTTGTTTTTTTTCTAATTCAGAGCAATAATTGGTCTAAGAAACGTATTACAGTGTTTCCGATAATGAAGCAGCAGAATAATAATTAATAAAGGTCGGTCGTCTGTTCCATTCATTAACAAATGTATGAGACGTTTAACTTGGGTTAGTGTTACTGATAATTTCATAATAAAAGGAAGGCATATACCAGGTTATGTAATAAACCAGTTGATGCCTTTTCTCATTTTCAATTCCAGGAGTTTAGAAAATTACATCCGGAATCTCATCTTAATCGTCTGACTTTATCAGACCTGGTGATTGGTAAAGAAATGTTTACATTACTACTTTGTCTCCTGAGTTATACACACCTCACTCCTTTTGTATAGGAGCTGCAACTACTGCCTCGAAATCGTTGTTGGAGTCCATCTTGAAGTTTATGGGACTAAGATGGTCTTCTGACACTTATAAGCGTTACGTTAGAATTTAATATCAAGGACATCTGGATGCACAAAAGGCAATGAGTTTGTAAATGTTTCGCACCGTTTATTATTGGTTTGATTAATACAATTGTTGGGTGTAAATATGGTTGTCAATATAATATGTTTAAGTAGATCACTTTAAATAGGTTGTTTAGTTGGAGAGAAAAAATTGAAGTGATCAGTTAATCACCACAGCACTAGGTGGTAAAGTACCAATGACAACCATAAAAGGTTTAAGGACAATTGGACTGGGTAAAACCCACAGATACAATCAGTACCTGAGGTGAGGTCTTAACCAGCCACAAGATAATTTAAAATCTCGAAGAGAAATGCATTTTGCACATTTTTTTAAAGCTCTATTGCACTACTCTATTGAACTACCACCTTTTATTAATTCACTTTTATCTCTCAGACGGACTGGCTACCAGACCCAAGCTCAGGGATGGCTGTTGCCGGAGATCCCTAGCCGGAGATCTCCACTTAATTGGGTAGAACTGATTTGAGTTAATTTGCCCCTCATATATGCAATAAATTACAGTATACTTTTAAGTTGGAGAAACTGGTGCCATTAGGGCATTTTAGATGTTTACTTGAAGAAAATTGTGTTTCTGTGTTTGTTTTAAGTGATGGTGTTGCTTTCTTCTGCCTTTTTAATGGCTTTCCTTGTTTCATGTACTTTGTAACTAATTTTTTGTGACCTACCAAGGTTGTTGCTGCAAATTAGATTTTGTTCTCAGTCAACTTACCTGGTTAAAGTAATATTAATAAAAAATGCAGTACTCAGTCTGAAAGAACACTATTGTGTTTGAGAACATAACGTAAAATCAAGGCCACACGTCACAAACACACACCTATTACATTTAGGGGTGAATGACTCCTGTTTTTTTGGACACTGACTCCGACTCCCTTTGGTTGGAGTCAATGGAGTTGACTCTTTCTCGAATCCGACTTGACATATTTGCGTCTGTAAAAACAGCCAGCAGATTAAAGTGATGGGCATTTTCAGAGTTAAACTAACCGTGACGCACTTCATCTCCCTCAACAATGCATATATTTCTGTCCAGAAACATTGAAATAGGGCTAATAGCTTAATGTTAATATTGCCCCATCATAGCAGTGCCCACCTTTCCAAAGTTAGGGACACAAAATATCTTGTTGAATGCCTGGGCAGCAGGCACCGTTTATTACCATTCACACCAATGTCATCAAACATAAATCAAGTAGCTTACAGTGCAAATAGCAGTTAGGCTAAGTACAATATTTAAAGAAATTAGACAGACACAAAAGATATCAAGGGGAATCACTTCATGGGTAAATTCATCAGGAATTCATAATTAAATGAAGAAGACAAGACATATCCCATTTGGAAAATGCATTGGTTGTATATATTGCATATCAAATCAAAATATTTCCAGATAATGGGCTGCATTTATATTCTGGGAAAATACAACATGGGGAAAATATAAACAGGGATTTTACAAATTTAGTAGGGTTCCTCAATCAACAAAAGTGTAAAATTGTTTTTGCAGTCAGTAAAAATCTATTAACCTTCAGCATAAAATGCATAGAGTAGGCAAATATTAAAACCTATTTTTATTATTTTAATTGTAGACAGTTAAATTACCAGTTTTGTTTGTGATCAATAATATATTTTTTAGATTGTGTGACAGTCTTTTTCATACAGTCCCTCTATTTGTCCCATTCTAAGGAGAGCACATTTCAAAAAGGTCAGTGCAAATGAAGCAGACATGATTCCACTTATTTACGAGGTGACAAGACAAATGACCTGTCATTGATGGTAATTCAGAAATGGAGTTGAAAATCCTTTGCCTAATCTAATACTTTATTACACTTTTGGGGAGTTTAATTGCAATTATTTCATTTAGAATAGCGTTGCCTTGAAATTGATGACAGACATAAACTTTAAGTTTATCAGCGAGCAACTGGAAGATGCTCTTTTTTATTACCAATGTATGGTTGTCTGCCTGTTGTGTTTATATATATATATATATTTTATTTGCAATGACAAGACCGAAATAGAGCTTTATGGTCACAATCATAAGCACTATGTTTGGAGAGGGGTCAACAAGGTCTATAGTAAAAAGAATACCATCCCCACTATGAAGCATGGTGGTGGCTCACTGAGGTTTTGGGGGTGTGTGAGCTCTAAAGGCACAGAGAACCTTGTGAAAATTGATGGCAAGATGAATGCAGCATGTTATCGGACAATACTTGTAAACAATTTCTTCTGCATGAAAGCTGTGCATGGGACGCTCTTGGTCTTGCCAGCACAACAATAACCCTAAGCACAAGGCAAAGTTGACCCTCCAGTAGTTACAGCAGAAAAAGGTGAAGGTCGTCAATCACCTGACAGCAGGCATGGTGGCCTAGTGGATAGCACTGTGGCCTCACAGCAAGAAGGTTTTTGTTTCGAACCCCGGTCGTCCCAGGCCTTTCTGTGTAGAGTTTGCATGTTCTTCCCTTGTCTGCGTGGGTTTCCTACGGGTGCTCCGGTTTCCCCCACCATCAAAAACACGCAGGTTAGGTTTGGGACTACAGATGAAAGTTTGCATGTATGCTGTAATCTGGCTCATTTACAGTCTGTACATGAGAAATACAATTAATTTGTTTTGCCTGCTAACTTGTGTTTTCTTTAAAAATGGTACATCTATTACCAACTCTCCAGGGGTATGCAAAGTTTTTAGCACAACTCTATGAGACGGGAGTCTTGCTAAAATATTGACTCTTTGGAGTCTGAGTTGATTTCTAATAGAGTCGACACTCAGAGAAGGAATTGACACTGGGAGTTGAGCGGTAAGGAGCCGTAATCTATTATTTGAAAGTCTGCTCTCCACCACTAATTACATGGCAACGAAGACATCACAAGTCACCATTTGCTGATTAATTAGTTTAGTTCAATCTCTGCATTTGGTAAATTACGATTGTTTTCATTTCTCCAGTCGGACAATAAAGTCTATATTCTACTTGTCTGGACAAGCATTGATGTCAATACCTGATGGGTTCTCCGGCTTTCTACAGACCTCGGGAACGAGCCAGCTCAAATTGGCATAGCGCTGCCCTGAATTTGGGATAGATAAGCCAAATCTTACCACATCACTCTCCAGTGACTCCATGTGTGCATATTGGGCAACTTTGAATTCAATCACGGAAGTATAGTTGGGGAGCATAATCATCTCGTACATGATCCAACTAAAGGCTTTTGTGTTTGATAAGCAGTGCGAAAAGAATTGGACGGCTCGCCAACATGTGGATGGATGAACCATGTGTACGCCCCTCGCCATCCTGCATCTGTCCAAGGAGTTGCAGAGCTGCCTACAAGGCAGGGTCAGTTGGAATCTGAAGGCAATTGGGGGGAAACAAAACATTAAAATTAGTGCTGTCAGTTAAATGCGTTAATAATGGCGTTAACGCAAACCCATTTTAACGGCGTCACATGCTGTTGCAACAACTAGTAACGTTAGAAAAACTACAGCACCACACCGGATCTAGCTAGAGCAGAAACAAAACAACAGGCACGCCGAGCACACTTGTTTGTTCTTGCCATGCGAGCTGGCCAAAGAGTAGTAGGCTACGTTACATTTTGAGTGGATGGCGAGCGCGAGACGCCAAAATGGATGCCAATAAAATTCTGAATGGAAAGTTTACTTTTAAAAAGTTGCCAAATAGTTTCATTGACAAGACCAAAGTGATCTGTTTGTTTGGTCGTTGTGAACTGAGCTATCATTGCAGCACGTCCAGTCTGAAATATCACTTGATGGCAAACCACACAGCTGATGCGAATTCTCCGCCCCCTCGTCAAAGCCAGGTGACAATGGATGACTTCAGACAGTATGCCAATGTTGTTTTCAATAAAATAAAAACATTTGCACAAAGCAAGCCGATCCAGGTTTCCATGTAGATAGGAGCATTAAAATGAGAAAAAAATTATGGGAGAAAAATAAATCAAGACTTAGAACAGATAGTTAACTCGCAATTGATCATACATTTCTATGACATTAATGCGATTAATCGCGATTAAATGTTTTCATCGTTTGACAGCACTAATAAAAATAAATGAAAAAAAAACATCAAATTGATCAATTTGACCATAAGGAAATAAAAGGGTTAAGGTATAAAAATGTAACATCTAACTATGTTTCTCTCCTAGTTTATAAATGTGCTATTAACTTTCCATTCATTTGTATGGGCAGCAGGCATTTAACATATTTTAATACAGGGACAATATACACTCACCTAAAGTAGGGCTGGGCGGTATGAACAAAAATGTATATCACAGTATTTGTCAAAATTCTACCGGTTTCACGGTATAACACGGTATTTCTTTTTTCATGCATAATCAAGTATTTTCTACAGTTTGAGTGAGGAATTATTGCAGTAGATTGACTTAGGGTGGTCTTTTTTATTGTCATGAATAGTGAATATCGTAGAATAATTCCACACTAGTAGCCTACTGTATTTTAGCGAATATACTTCCCGTGATATAGACGTTTTTTACAAAAACGGTTCGGAGGCGCGCTATATAGAAAGTTTTTTACACACGATAACTGCAGTCATTATTTTTGTTCTGTACTGTTGTTTTAGACCAGCTTTTCCTAAAGTGGGATTCAAAATAAATTGTATTATATATATTATATCCTATATGGAATGGCACATATTGTATATTCTCTTCACAGAGTTTCTCTCTTAACTCATCAGATCCAAATTTAAAGTATACAGCAGAGAGACCTAGAAAGGATATATACTTTTTAGACATTGCCCTTTGTAAAAACGTTGATATTTTGGAAACTATACCATCTACCTCAAGTCGCAGAGTATAACACTTTTACGAGCAGACCGTAATAACCATAGACACCTCATACAGAATATACCAGTTGGCCAAATCCTTAGACTTACAACTTAAATGCAGTTACGAATGCTAAAGTGTTTTATTATCTGAAAACCGGGAACGAATGCAATATTCATAATTTTATTAATCGTTGCATGGTGTTCACCCGCCCGTTATATTATTCTTACGATGAAAGAGTTGCTATATGCACAGCAGACTTCGTTTTGACTTTAAAATTATACATGTAGCTGTTTTAGAGACAAGATAATCATTTAAACTACTGTTACTTCATAGACGCGTGTAAATTAAATTATTATAGAGACCATCCGAATTCGTACCGTAACTAACAAACTATCGGTTGTATGCTTTCACTGAAGACAGAAAGCACAACTTCAGTATCCATTTTCCACTAGAAATGCAATTGTTTTAAACTTTAGAGACAAAACATTCTTTATATGCCAGTTTTTGCTGACAAGGAAGATGAATGTTGACCATGACTTCGGCATGTTCCGGGGCATTCCTCCTGCCATATTCTACAGTACACTCGCGTTTAATCCAGGGCGTTCCTCCTGCCATATTGTATAGTAGCTGTAGATGGCACCCAGATTGACATTAAAGCCCACCCCAATAGTACAGTAGGCTATATGAATCAAACAGCATTCCAGGTTGGAATACAATGTATTCAGCAGTGTCGCACTGCGCAGCATTCCGGACGTTGTCTATTCAAATACACAGGTATGGCGGTATATAAAAAATGTATATTGTGACGAAAATAAATACCGGTATTCGGTGTGAACCGGTATACTTCCCAGAACTAAGCTAAAGGATTATTAGGAACACTTGTTCGATTTCTCCTTAATGCAATGATCTACTCAACCAATCACATGGCAGTTGCTTTAATGCATTTAGGGGTGTGGTCGTGGTCAAGACAATCTCCTGAACTCCAAACTGAATGTCAGAATGGGAAAGAAAGGTGATTTAAGCAATTTTGAGCATGGCATGGTTGTTGGTGCCAGACGGGCCGGTCTGAGTATTTCACAATCTGCTCAGTTACTGGGATTTTCACGCACAACCATTTCTAGGGTTTACAAAGAATGGTGGGAAAAGAGAAAAACATCCAGTCTGCGGCAGCCCTGTGGGCGAAAATGCCTTGTTGATGCTAGAGGTCAGAGGAGAATGGGCCGACTGCTTCAAGCTGATAGAAGGGTAACTTTGACTGAAATAACACCTTGTTACAATCAAGGTATGCAGCAAAGCATTTTTGAAGCCACAACACGCACAACCTTGAGGCGGATGGGCTACAACAGCAGAAGACCCCACCGGGTACCACTCAGCTCCACTACAAATAGGAAAAAGAGGCTACAATTTGCAAGAGCACACCAAAATTGGACAGTTGAAACTTTTTGTTGAGACATTCAGATGGTAGAGTCAGAATTTGGCGTACACAGAATGAGAACATGGATCCATCATGCCTTGTTACCACTGTGCAGGCTGGTGGTGGTGGTGTAATGGTGTGGGGGATGTTTTCTTGGCACACTTTAGGGCCCTTAGTGCCAATTGGGCATCGTTTAAATGCCACGGCCTACCTGAGCATTGTTTCTGACCATGTCCATCCCTTTATGGCCACCATGTACCCATGCTCTGACGCCTACTTCCAGCAGGATAATGCACCATGTCACAAAGCTCGATTCATTTCAAATTGGTTTCTAGAACATGACAATGAATTCACTGTACTAAAATGGCCCCCACAGTTACCAGATCTCAACCAATAGAGCATCTTTGGAATGTGGTGGAATGGGAGCTTTGTGCCCTGGATGTGCATCCCACAAGTCTCCAACGACTGCAAGATGCCATCCTATAAATATGGGCCAACATTTCTAAAGAATGCTTTCAGCACCTTGTTGAATCAATGCCACATAGAATTAAGGCAGTTCTGAAGGCGAAAGGGGGTCAAACACAGTATTAGTATGGTGTTTCCAATAATCCTTTACGTGAGTATACTTAAGTTCATGTTTGCTAGTTCCTAAAATGTACTAGTTCTAAAACACAGCTTTTGTATTTTATTTTTGTAGTTTTCAAGTGAATATGTTTTTATCTCTACATGTACTGTGGATTTCCACTATTGTTCTGTCTCAATGTCTTTATAACATTCTCCCTGTTTTTGTCCCTTTCAAAGCTACCACGAGGCCCAGGAAGAGCTGGTGGAGTTCCAGGAGGGCAGCCGGGAGCTGGAGGCAGAGCTGGAAGCCCAGTTAGGACAGGCTGAATACCGCATCAGAGACCTGCACACAGAGAACCAGAGACTGAAGAGTGAGCTGGACAACCTCAAGGTAACAGTCTCTCTCTTTCTCTCTCTCGTCTCCTTGTCCCAGTCTCTATAGTAATTGTAGTCTTCCAAAAAAACACAAAATAATGTAAGTAACAACCTAAAATTTCACTGGTTCACCAGGGATGGGGAAAGGGCCTAACCCCACGTATGTGTCATGTCAGAGTTAAGAGCCTCTGTGGCTTCTGGTTACCCATACTCCCCTTCTGCTGCAGAGAGTTGCTTGTGTTATTATGGGATAGACGCTGAGTCAACTCAGATATTTTAGTAAGTAGAAGAGAAAAGAGTCTAGGAGGGAAATTAATGGAGAACCTCAAATCACTTTGTTCTGGTCCCACCAACAGGCAAATTTCTTCAAAATAAAAAATGAAGAAAGCATATGTACATAGGTATTCACAACCTCTGCTCAATACTTTGTTGAAGCACTTATGGCAGCAATTACAGCCTCAAGTCTTTTTGAGTATGATGCTACACGCTTGGCACACCTATTTTTGGGCAGTTCCTCCCATTCTTCTTTGCAGGACCTCTCGAATTTCCATCAGGTTGGATGGGAAGTGTTGGTGCAGAGCCATTTTCAGATCTCTCCAGAGATGTTCAATTGGGTTCAAGTCTGAGCTCTGGCTGGGCCACTCAAGGACATTCACAGAGTTGTCCTGTAGCCACGACTTTGTTATCTTGGCTGTGTTCTTAGCGTCGTTGACCTGTTATAAGATGAACCTTCGCCCCAGTCTGAGGTCCAGAGTGCTCTGGAGCAAGTTTTCAGCAAGGATGTCTCTATACTTTGCTGCATTCATCTTTCCCTCAATCCTGACTAGTCTCCCAGTTCCTGCAGTTGAAAGACATGCCCACAGCATGGTGCTGCCACCACCATGCTTCACTGTAGGGATGGTATTGTCCAGGTGATTAGTGCTGCCTGGTTCATCAGACCAGAAAATGTTCTTTCTCATGGTCTGAGTCCTTCAGGTGCCTTTTGGCAAACTCCAGGCAGATTCTCATGTGCTTTTTACTGAGGGGTGGCTTCCATCTGGCCACTCTACCATACAGGCCTGATTGGTGGAGCACTGCAGAGATGGTTGTTCTTCTGGAAGGTTCTCCTCTCTCCCCAGATAAATGCTGGAGCTCTGTTGGAGTGACCATCGGGTTCTTTGCCACCTCCCTGACTAAGGCTCTTTTCCCCTGACCGCTCAGTTTGGCTGGGCGGCCAGCTCTAGGAAGAGTCTTGGTGGTTCCAAACTCCTTCCATTTGCGGATGATGGAGGCCACTGTGCACATTGGGACCTTTAATGCTGCAGATATTTTTCTGTGCCTCGATACAATCCTGTCTTGAAGGTCTACAGACAATTCCTTGGACTTCATGACTTGGTTTGTGCTTTGACATGCACTGTTAACTGTGGGACCTTATATTGACAGTTGTGTGCCTTTCTAAATCATGTCCAATCAACTGAATTTACCACAAGTGGACTCCAATAGGGTTGTGGAAACATCTCAAGGATGATCAATGGATACAGGGTGCACCTGAGCTTAATTTTGATTGTCATGTCAAAGGCTGTGAATACTAATTTTCATGTGTTTTTTTCGTTTTTGTTAATGCATTTGCTAAGATTTTAAACACACTTCTTTCACATTGTGATTATGGGAAATAATTAATTTAATCCTTTTTGGAATAAGATTATAAAAGTATAACAAAATGTGGAAAAAGTGTTGTGAATACTTTCCGGATGCACTGTACAATGATCCATTTATTTCATTACAAGTCTGCACCGGACATGATCAGGCAATTACTATTTTTCACTGTTGATCTTGAAGGAGAATTCCGGGCGATTTCAAACGTAGCTCTGTTGTTTGGATATCTGGAGTGCTGTCCGTATCAAGAATAACTTGATAACCAAAATCTCCCTGCTCCAGTTTCCAGACGTTACGCATTTACGGGGCAAGTTTTAAAACGTGCTTTTAGCCTCTAAACATGTTAGAAATGTCATTACTAGTGCATAGCCACGTGTCGTGCAGTGATTCCTTATAGTGAACACAGCGAATCTAACAAATCAAACAGTGTATATACCTGTGTTTATTTCCCGTTTTCCAGTAAAGTCCAAACTAGCCGATTGTCGAAGTCATACAATCTAATATTCAAAAATGTATTTTTCCACAAAAAAACGATTTGCCGTGGTTACAAAGTTTGTTTGACTTTGAGAAACAGTTTATGAGTAACTGCAGATCTGGAGCCTCTCGGAGGCTCCCGAAAGGGGTATATTTGCTTTTTATTGGTCTAGCCGGAGTGAGAAGGGTATAAAATCACCCTAATCCTAACCTTAACCCCAAACATTTTATATTTGGTTACAGTTAACATGTTTACTAAGATAGCTTCTATATCACCGATAGGTTTTGAATTTCACAAAAACACAACATCTCTTAAAAACTAAACATTTCATCACCAATCACAAATACATTTTTAGACCGCTCCCGACAAACACACACGCTCCTGTCACTCCCACGTTATGCTCCCGTTACTCCCAGTTTCACCCGTCACACCCATTTCAAAGAGGCTCCAGGGCTGCGCTTACCCATGTCTTGGATTTCTGGTAAACAGTGTCAATAATAGAAGTAATAGCACATCTTAACCAAAGGGGCCCCCAAAAACACAGATTTAGTAGTTTTCAATGAAGTTACATACTGTAGTGCAGATTTAATGAAATGGGATAGTAGAAAAAAACACATACAGAAAATACAACTGGTAGAGAACAGATCCTGTTGAAGGCACCTTTCTTCTAAAAAGCAAAGCAATCAAAACCTACATTAACTGAACCTAGCAGAGTCCACAGTTGAGTAGGGATGAATATCCTTTACACTAACATCACAGCCCTGTGACATTCCTAGACTTTCTCAAATGGTAGTTTACCCCTGGCTGCCAGTGTAAAGGACTGGCATGATCTGACTACATAGCTGATGGTTGTCGATATTAGATGAAGTTGGGGAAAAAGATGTGTGACATTTTCACTTTACAACGATTAATGATGAAGCTGCTCCTCATATTAAGCATGCCTTATAAATGTAACTAGCTAATGTTAGCCATGTCTGTGGTAATACAGAAAGAGGAAAGCACTCATGGAAATATGTAACTAATATTTCTAGCTAACAGGTTACATGAAGCTTGTCGTAACGTTACACTCAATCCTTCTAGCATAAGGTACTGTGGCCAAACTCTGAACTAGGCTGACTTCACTACCGGTTAACTTAGTGAGCATGCAGTTAATGCCTTGAAGTAACGTAGCTACTGTAGCTACACTCCCTCGCTCTGATTAATATCAAAACTCAATATGCTAGTTTAAAGATAAATTATCATTATTATTAATAGCAATCATTCATAATTATCATAGTTAAGTTTTTTTATACATCAATATCATATTTTTATACCGGTAGTATCGGTTGACTTGGAAGCGGTACCATTACAGTAACCCGTTCTTGATACCCAACACTACTGGGTAGTTTCCACAGAGCGAGTTCGCCGTGGCTAATAATAGCTTCACCCCTGTCTACTTCCAAAGCAGCGGCTGCAGTGGCTTGATTCACCCTAGCACCTGCTGTTGCTCTATCCTGTTCAAACGTGTATGGTTGTATATTACCATTCAATAACACTTGATCAAACTTGAAACCGTCCAGCTTTTCGCTTATTTCATCACTGGCATTAGCCATTGTAGAAAATTAAATCCCTCTTCAACTGTTACATAGCTAAGTATTTAACAAAATAATGCAATCTGTAGTATTCTCAAACTCACTAAGGAATTGTTATTCTTCAATCATTTCTGATTGGGGAAGTCAACCGAACGCATCCCCTGAATAGAGCTGTAGTTTTCAAGAATGCCTGGCACAATGTGGAAACATAAGTTGGCCAAGTTGGGAATCACACAATGCATTGAGAAGGTGTTTTTAAGTGACTATCATGTCCGAAACATGACTGGCACAACAATGTTTGTGTGTTTCGGGTTCTTGAGTGTTCCTTTAATGCAAACGTGCTCATTCACCTGGGTGGCCCATCTGCTCTCTGTAGGAGAAGTTGGAGCAGCAGTATGGCCAGAACTTTAAGCAGACCTCCATGCTGGAGGATGAGCTTGCACAGACTCGGGGAATCAAGGAGCAGCTTCACAAATACGTGCGAGAACTGGAGCAGGCCAACGATGACCTGGAGAGGGCCAAAAGGTAAGATGAAGGGAAAATAATGAAATCGCATTGCATGAGTTTTCAACCTTTCGGCTGACATTCAAATCATTTTGCAACTATTATATCGGTGTACTTATTAATACTTTTTGGTTTGAAATGGAATTCCTTTTACTCTGTGGTAAGTCTTGGTCCTCAGGATTCAGACTAAAGTAAGTTGAGGTCTCTGGTGTGTTTTTTGGGTTTCTGCTGCAAAACAGAGTTGAACACCTCCTTCCTTCTCCCTACTTTCTTCTGTTTCCTCTCAACCAGGGCAACCATTGTGTCTCTGGAGGACTTTGAGGGCCGTTTGAACCAGGCCATTGAGAGGAACGCTTTCCTAGAGAGTGAGCTGGATGAGAAGGAGTCTCTACTTGTGTCAGTGCAGAGGCTGAAGGATGAAGCCAGAGGTGATCTTGCCCTAAACAACCTTTTTCGCTATCAATCCCCTCTGTTGTGTGTCTAGTAACGCGTCATCAACTTAGCTGGATTAGAAGCCACTGTTCTTACTTAATGCTTCGTATTGCAAGTATCCTCACAATATTCAATACTTAGGTGCCCGAATATCGTGGTGGGGTTGATTGATTTGATTTGATTGCAATACCCTTTTTCACACATTGCTCACTCTATGTCTGCTGGAGAGTGACTAGAAAGAGATGAAAATAAAAGTGCAGAAAACAAATTATATTTTATAAGTATCACTATCATACATCAGTAAACCATGAAAGTCCAAGTTTTAAATATTTTTTGTTGGTATTTCTTCCCCATTTTTCTCCTCTCCCAATTGGTCATGTCTAATTCCCCCTGACCATCTTGTCGGCAACTCCAAAGTTGCTGGATGGTCGAACGGCGCTCACATGGTTCCTTCTACCGCATGTCACCAAGTTGTCTGATCCTTATCACACTGCTTGTTCAACACGGAAGTCTTTAGTCCGTACACACACCGAAGAATTACACATTCACCTATTATACTTACTAACTATATTTTGGCAATAGAACTCAGGGCACCCGATCTGTACACAAGGATTCGATTGACGAGCTACATATTCTGACTTACGTACTCCTTTATGTCAGGCAACACTTTGTCCTGGAGCTCCGGGCAAAGTCGGAAAAGCCATGTCCAGGATCAAGCACATGGCCACCAAAGCATAGTTGTCCTGCGACGCTACGCCATGTTGAGCCCCCCATGAAAACAAGTGGTTTTGAAGACATGGGGGCAAAAGTCTGACACATTCATGACAATTTGTCAACCAGTGCCAATAAATCAGGAAATGTACCTTTTTTGTTAGTATATTTAGACACTGGAGCTTGGAATGCTAAAACAAAACAAACTCATCTTTAAGGATGAAACTAGAGGTAATAACCTTAGAAATGCATTTCTCAATGCTCTATATCAGGCATTTTATATGAGTGTTTTCAAGTCTGGATCAAGTCACAATCTTCTGTTTGAAAGATGCAGAGTACATATTAATGTCTGGTTCTGTCCTCCCAGACCTGCGACAAGAGCTGGCAGTGAGAGAGAGGACAACTGACCGGATGTCTGCCCCCAGCTCGCCCACCCTGGACATCGACAAGAGGGACTCTGCTGTCCAGGCCTCCCTGTCCCTGCCAGCTACCCCTGCAGAGAAGGGCATCGAACACCCCTTCCTCAATCCCAAACCATCAGGTAGGCCAAAACACAGGTCTACTACTAGACTTGGGCACAAATTAATGGTTTAGTTAAATAAAATATAATTCGACCTAGGTCTATATTCTTCAGTCTTTCCTCACCTCGATCTGAAATTATCTGTGTCATGTAGAAATCAAAAGATAATTTTTATTTAAAGGTCTTTATTACCAGAGGAGGTGTGCGACTAACTTTTTTACATCTGAAAATATATGATAATTCAGTATACATTTTTTGCCTGTCTCTACAGTGTTAACCAATGGTTGTGGGCCCAGCGGTTTACCACTGACCCCATCGGCAAGAATCTCTGCTCTCAATATTGTCGGTGACCTTCTCAGAAAAGTTGGGGTAATTGTCCAATATGCATTATAGCATTGATTTATTTTGCTAAGAGCTGATGAGGACACATAAGAACTTGTTGGTCCCCTTGTCTGCTCTCCAAAATGCAGAGATGACAGAACTACAAGTAAAAGTACTGGGCTGGGTTCACCCGTTTTGTGAAGTCCCTAAATAAAACCCAAATGACCAGATAATGGGAGTTTATTACTACCTATTCACCAGAATTAATAATTGTTTTACTCATATTAATTTCATAGATCAATAATTAGTTATGACATTTCTTTACTGGTCATTTTGGTCTCAATTAGGAACTTCCCAAACTTGTGAACTCAGCTGTGCTTAGAAAAGTATTTCTACTTGGAAAATCTGCCACCTTTGCTGAAATTAACCTACGTTTCCTAGTGTGCAAATGTAGCTAAATGTAGCTTATGCTTGACAGTTGCATGCCTGTCCTGAATTAAGGTTAAAAGTTTGGACGGAAGAGATCTGGTTGTAACACACATTGTGAGGGTTTTCAGGGGATAGACATTTAAATACTACAGTAAATAATATATTGGAGTATAATACATATTTGTTCATGTACTATCTCTAAGCCACTCTGCATAATATTTGAATATATATTATATTGCCTCTGTTAGGCACTGGAGTCCAAGCTGGCGGCATGTAGGAACTTCGCCAAGGAACAATCAGCGAGGAAGACCTACTCAACTTTGTCCAGCAACTTGGTCACAGGGAATGGAAACCTTCTTAACAGCAGCACCACCAAGTTCTCCCACTCACTACACACCACCTACTTCGACAAAACGTCAGTGTTTTTGCTTCACAGATTGAATTAGGACCAAAAGCCCTCACGGGGATAGTAAAACAGTGAAAGTGTGATCTATATAGTGCATGCATGCAATGCTTGGTTCAATGGACATCCCATACATTTAATACAATTTTTTCCAAGTTGCAGAATGTTACACCTTAAAGGGAAATTCCACAGTAAATCAGTTTCATAATATAGTATTTGCAAAAATTGCCATAGATTATTTGTCATATACATGGCAGTTCCTTTTCAAAATATCAGAGAGCAGTTGATCATATATTTCAATTCCTTTTGCATCCACTCAGCTGCTTTTGTTATCTGTCTGAACTTGACTACCACAAGATCCAGAATTCCAAGCAAACTTAGTCCCCGCCCCCTAGCCTGTAGCTTTAAGAGCGTAAATCCTTTGGTCTACTTGCCTATGTCCATGGCTTATTTAGCGTAACTAGTGACATTCACAACATGTCACAAAACATTGGGGAGCTTATATGCCCTATTTTTTGAAACATTGCAATTCACACACAAAATACATCAACACAAGATATACTGTATGCTAGTTAGCCAGCTAGCTATTTAGCTACTACCTTGACCGATACAATCTATCAGTTCTGTACATCCTCAGAAGTCATTAGACAGCTGCTATATCAACTACCTAGCTTGAATTCATACAGACAGATGATAATTTTTTTATTATTATTTCTTCGTTGAGTTCATTGTGGTATATACACAAACAAATGCCGTAACAGTGACATCCCATGCTAACAGACCATCCATTGTGTCCTAGCCAACATAGCTGGTTAGCTTTCCAAACATGACAGCCAACTCTCTAATTCATTATATTATGGATGGACAAGTCAGTAGCTTACCTATTCAGTCTGTGTGGTGTACACAGCATAAGAAAAGTCATCCCCAACAAGGGAGCTAATAATCCCAAAGCATAATCAGTTGGTCGTAGCCATTGTAGCCTAATATTAGCATTAGCTAGTTCATCCAGGAAAGCAACAATAAACTAATTCATCAGGGTTCATAGGTTCTAAGGGGAAACTTGAAATTGTTGATGTACATTTGCCGGTTGAAATTGAGGCCAGGTCTGAGGGTAAACTTGAAACTTGTTTACATACATTCGCTGTGCGTTGTGAAGGAACAGAGATCATTTTTGTTGTTATGACAGAAATGCTTTTCAACCACAATTAGAGCTGTTGACAATTATCAGTCAGAGAACATTCTATTGGAATATTTTTCAGGATTACTTCTACCGTTATCAGATTTGAAATCAGACAAAAATGAACAATTGCAAGGAGATGAAGTGTCCTGCGACACGTTCATCCATAGAGACACTGTAAGTTATATTTTCTGATAACATTGTCATATTCATGTTGTCTACATTACAATACTTTTTTAACTAACAATGATAATTACTTGAAATGTACTTGAGGTGGATATCCATCAGAAACTGTATGTTGTGTAAACAAGTAATCAAACTAATTTGGTTATTTGACAAAGCACATTAGCTTACCTAGAGTGTTGAATCTAACAATATATCTCTAGGTTCATAAGCTACATAGAGTTAGCTTGATATGTTACACTTGGTTAACAAATTCATTTTATTACAGATGTGACAACACAACATCATAAGCTGTACTATATGGAGCTAAAACAGTCTCAATAAAGATAAATGCACACACTACATTCACATATACACAAACAGGATTCATACATGCACACACATGATTCATACATGCACACACATGATTCATACATGCACACACATGATTCATAAATACACACACAGGATACACAAATGCACAGAAAATTCACAAATGCATACAAAATTCACAAATG
>JACXGM010004310.1:17655-30938 GCA_016801145.1 Umbra pygmaea | reverse complement strand
TGTTCCGAATGACATGCAAAATTTGTTGTTGTTTTGTTGTGCTGCTTCTTTGTAGCCCAGGTCAGGCGCTTCTGCCGCTGTTTCTGGTTCAAAAGTGGCTTGACCTGGGGAATGCGGCACCTGTAGCCCATTTTCTGCACACGCCTGTGCACGGTGGCTCTGGATGTTTGTACTCCAGACTCAGTCCACTGCTTCCGCAGGTCATCCAAGGTCCGGAATCGGTCCTTCTCCACAATCTTCCTCAGGGTCCGGTCACCTCTTGTCGTTGTGCAGCGTTTTTTGCCACACTTTTTCCTTCCCACAGACTTCCCACTGAGGTGCCTTGATACAGCACTCTGGGAACAGCCTATTGGTTCAGAAATTTCTTTCTGTGTCTTATCCTCTTGCTTGAGGGTGTCAATGATGGCCTTCTGGACAGCAGTCAGGTCGGCAGTCTTACCCATGATTGCGGTTTTGAGAAATGAGTTTTTAAAAGCCTCAGGAATATTTTGCAGGTGTTTAGAGTTAATTAGTTGATTCAGATGATTAGGTTAATAGCTCGTTTAGAGACCCTTTTCATGATATGCTAATTCTTTGAGATAGGAATTTTGGGTTTTCCTGAGCTGTATGCCAAAATCATCAGTATTAAAACAATAAATGACCTGAAATATTTAAGTTGGTGTGCAATGAATCTAAAATATATGAAAGTTAAATTTTTATCATTACATTATGGAAAATAATGAACTTCATCACAATATGATAATTTCTGGAGAAGGACCTGTATATATTTTATTTAATCTTTTTTTAACCAGGTAAGCATGTTGAGATCAATTTCTCATTTGAAACGGTGACCTGGCCAAAATAAAAGCGCCGAGCTGCCGAAGACATAGAGTTTTACATGAATTACACGACAAAGAAGAACAGAATAAAATAATAAAAACAAGAATACAGTGTGCCGATTTTCAGATTAAACAATGAAGAATGTGTACAGTTAGTGCAACAAATGTCAGAATATTGAAGTGGATATTTGGTAAGTACAGTGGCTTGGCAATATACTATACTGTCAATGTGGTATAGGGTCTGAGAGAGAGAGGTAAATTTATGGTAATACAAAGTGGCAGTGCAAAAATAACACTAGCGTAGGTGGCGTAACGACCAAGGCTGTGCAAGGGAGTGTGCAAAACATACAAGACAGCCGTGCGGGTGAGAGTGTGCAAAATGCATTAACGACCAAAAAGAGCGGGTGGAGTCAACATGTACAATGGTCTGACAGTAGATTTGAGAGTAGTAATTTGAAGGTAGTTAAAGGGATAGTGGATTCAAACTTCAAGTACGTTCCAATCATTAGCAGCGGAGAACTGGAAGGAGAGGTGACTGAAGGAGGTGCAGGCTTTTGTGGCAATCAGAGAGATATACTGTACCTGCTACACATATACTCAAAAAAAAAAAAGAAACGAGCATGAAGAAAATGAATGGCATGTACAACAATGGCAGGTGCTGCTTACGATTTAAGCAAGAATGTAATGAAAGATTTGAAAAATATTGTTTTCCATTTCAATTAGTACCCAATTTAAACATATACAACAAAGTGAGGTGAGATATAAAGCAATTAGTGTCACTTTTGCTTTGGTGGGAATGTCTAGAACTTTCCCAGTTGTTTTGATTTGCAATTGACATAGTATAAGACCAACCACTTATAAATTCAACCAGTGTTTCTCTGCTCTGGTGATTTAGTGATCATCAGTGCAGTGAGTTTGCTACCACTTCACCAACCCACACTGCATGATGTTCCCCGTTCCACACACTTCCCAGCAACACAGCGGTATTCTGGGTTTTGTCCACCCCATACTGCAGTCTAGTCCTTTCTTCTCTAGCTCAACATAAAGCTCCTGTCCCAATGGTGTGGTCTGGAGGTCTGGGAGGAGGGGCTAGTAGCCAGACATGGTGCAGGGGGTTGAGGTAGGTAGACAATGGAACAAGTTTTATAGAGGAGAGCTATTTTAATGTTGACTGGAAGTCAGACAGCTACATATAGCTCCAGTGTCAAGTTAGTGAGTACTTTTTAATGTATTTTGAGTGTAAGTTTGACAATGCCTTTACATGTTTATGGAAATTTCTCTTTTTGTTTATGATAATGTATCATGCTCATAAACATATCTGTATGACATTTACGACAATTTCTCTATATGTTTTAAATGTTTATGGCAATGTTTGAATGTTCATGACATGGCCACTGTGTTCATGACAATGTCTCTATATGTTTAACAATGCCTTTATATGTTTATAAAAATGTCTCTGTTTATGACAATGTTTCTGTATGTTTATGACAATGTCTCTATTTTCATGACAGTGTTTATTTGTTTTCCCGACAACGTTTTATCTGTTTATGATGATGTCTATATGTTTATTTCAATGTTTGTTGGTGTTGTATATGTACTATTTGTGTAGTTTGGAATTACATTAACTCCAAAAGTTAATTAAAAATAAACAGTTTTCTCCAATGTGGCAGAAAGGGCTGTGTTTGTGTTCATTTTCTGGCAAGTGTAGAAAAGTGTATGTTAGTGTGAATTGATGTGCACACAAGCAGGAGTTACTGCAATTTGTGGGTGTGTGTGGCTCAACAGCCCATACATGGTACTGTGTTTAGACTGTTATTGTAGATCTGAGGAACACTTGAATGGGTGGACTGAGTCACACTAAATTGGGGAATTGTTACAAATGGCACATTTAGGCTGTGTCAACCCCTATCAACACACACAGTTGTGTACAGCTAACCTCATGGGGACCAGAAAACATAAAAGTCCATGTTACCTAAACACAACCTTAACCAACATCTTAGCCCTAATCCTAAACTTAACCTTTACCTTAACCTAACCATAACATTAACCTCACACTAACCCTCAAGAACCTAAAATGTATGCCTGGACTTAATCTTCCCCTGATTCCTACCCCTAACCCTAAACCTAACCTATAATATCTGAAGATGAAATTACCCTAAATTGTGACCCTATACCTAATTGTAACATTGGCCCTAATCCTAACCCCTAAGCCAGAAATTGAATTTGACTTCACTGGGACCAGCACAAGGTCCTAATATGGGCATTTTTGTCGAGTATTACTATCCTTGTGAAGACTTCTGGTTCTAATACGATCTGTTAAACCAAAACACACACACACACACACACCCCTCCTTGCTCCATCTCTGACTAGCTCCCCAGACATAAAGGGCCTGCTGTGCTGACAACTCAACTGGAAGGTTGCTTTACCCTTCAACCCCTGAGTCAACCAACCACGGCTCTCTAGTATGCAAATGAACCAGCTTGTGGCTAATATGAAACATACACTTATTGATGACAGACATGATACCAGGCACATACAATTGAATTAATTGAAGATCGGTTTGACATACAGAATAAGGTTAAACATTATTGCTAAAAGTATCTGTAGAATCTAATTTTAAACATAAAACATAAACAATGAACTTTATTGTAAAATACTCAGGGGAGTTAGATGGAGATGTAATGTGTGTGCGCGTTCCTTCATGTTGGGCAGTAATTGTCACTGTTATTGAACTATGCAACTTCAAGTCATACGAAATCCTGTCCTCCTTTAACTTGATGTAAAGCAGGAAAAGAAAAGGCGAAAGGGACTCATCAGGAGGCTTGTTTCACTGTGTGTAATTGGGATGGAGGTGCAGTGGGAAGAGAGGAGTGGAGGCCTTGTTCACTTTGATGGGATTATTTGCACTTCACAATGGTGGCAGCCAGGTATCATCATACGGAGAGGAGGGCAGCCATCTACATTTACAAAAGCTGGATTTGGGTTTTCCTCAAGGTCGTTTAATTATACCTGCACTCTGTGTAATTATGGGCAGAAGTCTTTGTGACCTGCATTACTACTGTCTTGTCTACTTTGAAGTAGAATCTCTTCAAACTTCCCTGGAGAAGATTTTACATTGTGCTTATTTTTTATTTTTTGCTCTATCTGTCTTGTCTTTTTTATTCATGTTGGAGAGGTATAGTGCCCTTGGGTGATTAGGTTCTCTACAACTGAATAAATGTGAATACATAATACAGTGTTAAGCCGTGTGAAGAAGATACTAGAAGAAGAGAAAAGTTGACTTAAAGTTCAGAGCAGCATCCATGTATAAAGGAGACTGGTGATCATTGTTGTTCATTGGGTAAGGTCCTATAACTCATTCAACATCCACTTGGCAGTAAGGTTAATTATTGACACACTTGTGATTGATTGCTGATTTGGCTGGCATCAGAGAGACCTCAGGTTGGCATTATCATTAAGACTGAACACTGGGGGGTAATGTGCAGTGCCTGGACATCAAAACCAGGTGAACATTGAGGTGCGAAGATCCATGACGTGTGTTTGCGTTTACATGTGCAAGTCGGTGCATGTATTTGCGCAAGAACAGCAACTGCAATGAGTTGAAATGGCTCCGTATTTGCAAAAGTGAGAGTGTAGAAGCTCCCTGTATAGACAACGCATAGTCTAACACATAGAAATAAAATGGATAGAAAGGCCATTGAGCTGCTTGGCGTGGTCATTCGATTGGTACACAACAAAATGGCGATTGTTGTTAGTTGTCACGGTGACAACAGGCAAATCGGTTTAACGCGGAAGTAGGCCGCTAGATCTTTGCAATGGAACAGTACACGTGAAAATGACTGCCGCTCTGACCATTCTGCGAAATTGATTTGAATTGGATGGGCATTTCTAATCATTCCATTTCTATGGTCTTACAATTCTCTGTGTGCATCTGAGGCCCACTTAGGGGTTGGTGGTTAGGAGGGCAGAATGCAATGCTCACAAAATGTTATAGTATACTGGGCCACTGGGTACACATGTCAATCATCCTCACTACTACCCATGCCATACTGTTCAGCTGTTGTCCATCACGCTAGGAAAAGGAAACATATGCTTAAGTCAGACGCATTTCCTCCTGACCTTCCCTACTAGGGTACGCTGCAGTTAAGCTGGAGGGATTTACACCAGCTCAACATTTACACCATATGGGTGCTTTATTACAGAGTAATGATGGCTCTCTCGCCCTGCCTCTCCCTCTCCTCTCTTACCCTTGTTAGCTCTACCTCCGTCCATCTCTAGTGCCGTGATCTCTCTCGCTCGCACTCTCTCCAGCGCGCTTTGCCTTGGCCCTTCACTTGATTTGATTTAAAAAAGAAAACAGCCTGATGCGTAACCAGGTGATTAAAAGGGCTTAGAGGATCTTATAAAGCTAAAGAGGAATGTGTTGCAGGGTAAAATGTTTTTTTTTTTGCATTTTCCTCAATGTGTTGTGTAGGTCAATTTAATATAACACATGTAGACTAATGAATATGATTAAGTTCATTTCAGTAATTATCCGGTGCAGATTGTTTTCTTTTGTAATGTAATTTATTCTTCATTGTTGGGTCTGAAAATAATTGGATTTGTTCAGAAATGAGACCCACACTCGTATTGATTTGGGCTATTGCATATTAGCAGAGAATAATCAATATGGAGATGGTGCTTATTAAAGTGTAAAGAGCAGGGATGGGCCTCTGTACTTTATCAACCAATAGTTGCTCGTCTCATAACTAACTATGCGGAGGAAATGGATTGAACACATGCATTGCTATTGATGTTGGCATAATATATGGTGGCCAATTGTGGCAATCAACGGCATGCAGAAAAACAACCTATTACCACGGAGATCTTAAAGATAAACAATAGTATTTAAAAATATGTTTTTTTTTTAACTGAAATATAGACAGTGGTTTATTGTATACATGCAAGGCTAAAAAAAATAAGTATATTTTTGGGCAGCATACAGGACTGAAGCCTGTTTGTTCTCCTCTGCTTTCATTGTTAGTAGTAGGTAATTCATAGTCTGGGAAATTAAAGTGAGGGGTTGATTTGCAAATGAATGCAGATGCAGTTGTGAAAATATCACTGTTGGCTTAGTTTGGGACACCGAGACAAACAACAGCTTCGTTGGGAGAGGGGCAAGCCCAATCTTAATTTATTACAGATCTGCAGCATTTTTCACCTAGACGCCAAGGCAACTACTTCATTGTGCCTTGAAATGAAATTAGTGCTCTTCTTCAGTAATAGAAACAAAGGTCTCAGCCAATAGCAGGTCAGCAGACTGAGGCCTAAAGCCCAGACAGAGCCCAGAGTCTAAGAGGCTGAGCCCAACTGCAGTGCTATACTGTGTGCAAATGAATTGCTCTCTTTCTTTCATTTCATTTCTCATGCAACAGCGTTTGTGTTCCCCTTTTCATGAATGTAAGGCCCTATCTCGTGGCCCTCCCTCTCAAAGGCTTGCCCGTTGACAGAGGTGACCTGCCAACCAGAAAAAGAAGGACCTGCCATGAACTGAGTGTCAGCCATTAAATATGATTTCAACCCTGAATGGCAACGCAAGCACATTCAACTCAGTGAAACTCATTAAGACCCGCATAATCTCTCTTTTCTTAAGCATAACAATGATTTCAGCTGGGAAATGCAATGGTTTTGGGGGAACTGAACCATTGATTCAACTTGCATTCAAAGTAATAAATCAAATTCAGCTTCACATCCTGTGCTCATTTGCCTAATTCAGCCGCGCTCACCACACTAGTCAATTAGTTTAGAGGGAATATATTCAATATACTGAGCAATCCACGGACAACACAGTAGAAAAGAAAACTACTTTAAACGGAAAACCTGTGGAACGCCCCCCCAAAAAAACATCTTTATATCCGTTCTGGTACCTCAATCGAGTGAACATTCTAGTGCAGAAAAGACAAACTGAAACGGTCAGATGTAATGTAATGTTTTGTGTTATTTTAAATTGTATGCAATACATCATTGTCCGTGACACCGTTCAAGGCCATACCGTGAATGTGAATGTTGATCTCCTGTCAGAACGCCCATGTAGACAAATAAACAGGCAGGCAGCCAGGCAGACAGACAGACAGACACGTCAGTTGTATGTCTGATTCTTATTAGCAGCCATATTTTCATCTAATCATTTAGATTTTGTAAACACACGTTTAAAACACCTACTCTCTCTTTCAAACACACACACACACAAAAACACACACACACACATACTCGCACGCAAAAACACACATATAGCGAATGAACAGCTGTGTCAGAGCTCTCAGGAGTCAGACCGTTGTAATCTGCATTAACCACATTGCAGGGAGTGCAGAGGGTCAAAGTCTTTAAGTGTCTGTAGGGATAGGTGCTGCTCACGGATTACCAGCTATCACTCTGGGTGTGTTAGGGAAATTGTACAGTGCTAGCAGCATTATTCCTGTTGTTGACAATAAATAACTTAGTATATGTTGCATTTTAATTTTGATTTTAAGTTGAGAAGGTTTTTAAGCAGAATATTGTATTATTGGGCTAATGCTTTTAACAAGCTTATTATTATTTATAAGAAAACTTGTACAAAAACAGTAGTATAAACTATGGTATCAATAACTAAAATGTGACCTGCCTGACTGATTCAAAACTGATTTTCACTGGAAACTACAGTGCATTCATTCCAATATGTACAGCGTAGAAAGTATGATCGGAACTGGGATTTTGATGAAAGGTAATCCCAGGTGGTCAGTGCCAGCAGAAGCTCTGAGCCCAGAATACCTGCTCAACATCAGAGTCCTGAGCATCTGATCCTCTGTGAGCGTCTGACTCCTTCACAGGGGGTTAAACTGTGAGTGGGGACCTCTTTCAAAGGGTAATTGATCAACTTACACAATGGCAATTGGCTTGTTTAGCAGTCGTTACATACAACTATTAAAAAACATACATTTTGAATTTATATAAAATTGAGACAATGATAATTCTTCATTCTATTCATAATTCACTCTAATTCCCCTAACGCAATAATCCCATTAACCTTGCCAAGCCTTTTAGAAAGGGTAGCAACATGTTGATATTCAACGGGAATGAATATAGTAGCATTGAGCGCAGCTTTCCCATAGATGACCTGCAGAGAGTTTGTGCGCTGCCTGGTCTGGCTGCATTTTGTCGCACGGAGCTTATATACTGTAGATCCCAGCCGTCTGTGTCTGTCTAAGGAGGAATGAGTGAGAGCTCAATGGAGGCGTCCATCTCCCTGTTTCCCTCCCTCCCGCCTGCCCACCCACCCACCCACCCGCCCAACAGCCCAGCTATCCTGCTACCCATTCCTTCCTGTCCCCATACCAGAGTCTGGTGATGAATGCAGGCAGGGTGTGTGTTTCCCCACACACAGATGACATTATTAACGCAGTATAAAATGTGATGGAGCATCTCTGCCACCTCGCAGGGTCCCAGGCACCGCGCAGAGGCAGCTTGGTCATGATTTATTTTGTACCCATGAAAAGTAAGCGTGCCATTAAAAACACAGGTGTTCTGGAGACTGCCCCACTCACGGGATGTGTGATCGATAACGTCACTTTTACTCCGCTCAATTTGAGGCACCCACAACATGAAATCCTATAAAAGAAACCCCGATACAGGGAGCGACAGAAGAGCCGGCCCGCACACAGGTGTTTACAGTGTTGTTATTTGTACTCACACATAAATCAGCAAAGCTAATGTGGGGAAATCGCACTGTGAATGGCAAAGTCACTGATTGACAGCTTCATTTTGAGCGATTACTGTTTTTCAAAAGTTGGCCAACGTAACAGTAGGCCTAGTTACTCTGCTTTGTTGAATGGGTTCCCAAGACATCCCAATACAGATAGGACTACTCTTTATATATTCAACTTATGATGAATATACTGAGCTTTGTCCTAATGAGAGGAAAATTCTCACTGTTTATTGCACACCACATTGTACACTAATAATGATATTTTCTGTTTAATTGATCGATTTCTTTTAATTAATTAATTTTTATTTTATTACTTTATAAATATAGACTGACCAAAGTAGCTCTCATGGATGAAGCTAAATAAGTTGTGTAAACATTCATGTTTATTACAAACTACAAAAAATGTACATTATAATAACAAATACCTTAGTCTGGGATTTGAGTACTCATCTCTGAATTAATACAAAAAGTATGAAGAACACACACAAATATCCTCATAGAGGCTAAACAATGGCCAAGTAATGTACTAAGTATAGAGAGAGAGATGAACATTGATATGGGGCATTTATATTTGTTCTGTTCCACCAACAAGTGCGTGTAAATGGAAATGTGATTTTTATATATTTCAACTCCACAAGACACTCTTAGAGAGTGAGGAAACAGGTGTATTATAGGTGGGAAACATGTTCACAAGATGCTGACAAGAGTTACATTTCATAGAAACCCTGCTATTTGTGGTTTTGTCTTTTTTCTTTCCATTTCGCAGTGCTTTTCACTGCCATGAAAATGAACTATTAATCTGATTCCCAAAGGAATTCTTCATGGCAGAGCAGGCCTTGACAGCGGCAATACGACAGTTGTGCGGTCAACAAACAATTTCCCTGGGCTTCAGTGCCTTTCAAAGGGGAACTTTTTCTTTGAGTCAGATCATGTGAGAAATGTTGTGGTCAAAGGTTCCCTCCTTTTCTTCTCTCACAGAGATGTCAGATGTAGAGAGTTAAAATTTCAAAATGTTAATTCGTAGAGAAGCGTAAACTCCAAAATCAAAAAAAAAATTTGCTGTACACTTGCTGTACACTGTTAAACTAACTTCAATTTTGTGAAGAAATTAAATGAAATAATTATGTACTACGAAATATTCAACACAAGGTATGGAATTATGAAACTATGAAAAAAATTATATTGCCTAAGTTAAGACCTGTCTATTGCTCATGATAAAAATAAAATAAAATGGAATGACACCTTCAAATATACAAAAGGAAAAAAGGAAAATTAAAGTGCACAAATTATAAACTTGTGGATGAGTACTTGCTAATTTTTGTTAGAAACAAAGTTATTATAATGTTTTTCATTCGTAAGCATGCTGAGAGTTGATTAAGTCGTAAGTTTAAAGTAATATAAATGAATTCCTATTTTTGTTTTTGCGCTATAAGAAAATATGCAATCATAGTCGATCAGGCAATAGAGCATGATAAAGTACAATAAATTGTATGTGTGTGTGTGCTTGTGTGGGTGTAATGACTGTAGTCTGAATGTGTGTGAAAGCAGAGCCTGATAACAACCGACATGTGGGCTGTTCCTTTGCTCTGCCCGCCCCCTAGATATCCAACTCTAACCCCTCCCCAGAGCCCTATTCCCTCCCTCCCTCCAAACCATCCCTTCATCCTGCCCTCCTCCTCACCCACCCTCCTTACGGTAACATCCGCTCATCACACACACACCTCTTGTCATCACACACACACACATCCTGTCTTCACACACATCCCTGTCACATTGGGCCTGATTGATGAGGGCATTTTTCATAATGGCGTCAGGATCAGAGGAGTCTGCCTTGTCATTAGAGCCTATCAGAGCAGCCTTATTACAGCCGAGGAACATAGGGGCTGATGTACAGCAGACACAGCCCCGGTGCTGAGGAGTTACGGCCTAAGATAATCAAGGTCCTGGAGGTACTAATACAGTACCTGGCTTAATGCATCCATTGAATGCATCAAAGTTCAAAACACTTGGAAGAGCTCATATCAACTGAACACTGCCAGTTTTACTGAAAAGACTTGATCAAAATATTGGATGCAAATATTACATCTCAAAAAAACTTGCGGAGCCACAATAATGCCCTTTAAGTATGATCACACGCAGCTCCATATTAAACCTGTAGCACCAATATTGGAGAGAGAGAGAAATGGCTGGATGTTGGAAGTTAGGAGTCAGGGAGAGATGCAAACCCGGATGATTTCACTGGGGATCTGTCACTGTGGAGTAACATGGTTAGAGCTTAGAGAGTAACAGGCACACGGGTTGCAAAGGACAGGCTGTTTTGTCCCAGTGTGGCACAATGACGTTCTACTGGCCATTTGAGTAAAGCAGTGCAGAGTTGCCTGGTAGCCTGTCCCTGTGTGTGTAGCAGATATCACAGTCATGTACCTGCACTCAGTATAAAATAATATACTGACTACTTTCAATACTATATCAGGGTACTGTATAGTTGTAAATTAATCAAAAATGTTTGAGGTACCTAGTGAATATTTAGTGAATATTTAGTGAGGATTTATGCCAAGAAGCAAGTACAACACAAGCTTACAAAGTGTTCATAATAGGAGTTAAGAAAAGACAAAGGCTTTACTGTAACCATGTATATGGTGGTGTGAAACTGGCGACACATTTCTGCGATACATTAATAGATAGTTGTGTTACAGTAGAAGAGGATGTTGCTCACAGACTTTCCACATCCCATCTTTCAAAAGCATCACTTTCAACACAAGAATATGATTTCAACACAAGAATATGTACCGAACAATATGTAAAGCATAACAACGAATGGCTTCACAAAGCATGGAAGGTCAAAATCTGGTTTCTAGTTGCAGAACACTTGAGAAATGATCAAATGTTTTAAATATGACAGTTAAAATGCAACTCAACATTAGTCAATGTGTTGATGTGAAATGTGAAGTTGTCATTTAATATTTCCCACTCAGACATACACTAGCGTTTAAAGTTTGGAATCACACAGGAATGTTCATGTTTTGATAAAAGTGGATTCCTTTATTCCAAAAAATCTGTAATTTCCAACAGGGATTGACATTTGTAATGTGGGTAATGTCTTGGAACTATATTTTAATTAATGTAATGCCACCTTTGTAATGCCACCAGGGATTTAAGGTATTAATTTCAATCAAAGTTATGACAACTCATGCCAGAGTTTGGTGTAGCGGTCAAAACTCAGGACTCCTGGCATTAGGGGTTCGAGCACACATGCTCCTGAGCCTATGCTTTCTACTGTATTGTCTTACAGTATATAAATAATATAAATAAATATACAAAAAATATATATCTTAGGCCCCGTCCACACGAACACGGGTATTTTTGAAACCAGAGTTTTTTCTATGCGGTTATGCCTTTCGTCCACACGAAAACGCTGTATCAGGTCACTGAAACCGAGCTTTTTTGAAAACTCCGGCCAGGGTGAAGTTTTTTAGAAACTCCGGTTGCAGTGGTGTTGTGTGGACGGTGAAAACGGAGATTTTGGCACGTGACGTCCAAGTACGCCCTGTTAACGCCTTTGTTTGACATGCGCCACTATCTCCATTGTTTACACGAGGAGAGTCTGTGCAATGGCGGAGGTTAACCAAATATTGCTGCTAATATTACTGCTAACAGGAGGGCTTATAACATGTATACAGGTACATGCACAGTTATCCCATTATATTGCTGAACAGAGGCGTCAGAATGCAATACTACTTAGGTCACTGCTTACAACAACACTCCAAAGACACAGACCTCGCAGCCATCGTCGTCGGCTTTGGAACAGGTAATAACCCTTTCTAAAGGCTTCTGATTGGCTAACATGGCTGTAAGGTTAGGGTTATATCACCACCTGTTGGTCTGGCATGCTCTTGACAGCGCTTGATCCGGCGTTTCTGCGTTTTCATGTGGACAGAGATTTTTTATAACCGTGCTTGTGTGGACAAGATTTTTTTTTAAACGAATTAAGAAAAACTCTGGTTTCAAAAATACCCGTGTTCGTGTGGACGGGGCCTTAAAAACATGACCATTTCTCGTTGCTTCCAAATTAGGATCACTTGTGTTTACGCTGGGGAATGTAGTAATCTTCGAAAAGGTGATCAAAAGAAAAATGAGAAGGAGACGCCAGTGACCTGCTGGATAAAACAGAACCATAGGACCATGGGGGGTGAACGACAAAAGGCCTGGGCTTTCTAACGAAAGAATAACTGTGGTTTGAATTATGGATGTCTGAATAGTGTCTCTTATCTACAGATGGCTGAACACGTGAGAATCCCAAGGCTGCCCTGTATAATTGTATCACTAATAAGCAGTAAGGCCAATTAGGCCTGTAAGTGTGCTGTAATGACTTGGACAGGGGAGATGACGAGGGGAATACAGAGAGAGGAGAGAATAGGAGAAAGGATGATGGAGGAATAGTAGGAATGAATGCATCTCTCTCAGACACTGACATGAGTAATTAGTGCAGTGACTTTTAATTAGACATATACAGTATACAGTGCCAATGACATTTAATTAGACATAAACAGTATACAGTGCCAAAGACATTTAATTAGACATATACAGTATGCAGTGCAGTGACTTTTAATTAGACATATACAGTATACAGTGCAGTGACTTTTAATTAGACATATACAGTATACAGTGCAGTGACTTTTAATTAGACATATACAGTATACAGTGCAGTGACTTTTAATTAGACATATACAGTATACAGTGCAGT
>JACXGM010004310.1:0-17555 GCA_016801145.1 Umbra pygmaea | reverse complement strand
CAGTATGCAGTGCCAGTGACATTTAATTAGACATATACAGTATGCAGTGCCAGTGACATTTAATTAGACATATACAGTATGCAGTGGTAGTGACTTTTAATTAGACATTTACAGTATACAGTACCAGTGACATTTATTTAGACAAATAGACTATAAAGTGCCAGTGACATTTAAATCGACACATACAGTATACAGTACCAGTGACATTTAATTAGACATATCCAGTATACAGTACCAATTACATTTAATTAGACATATACAGAATACAGTACACAGTATCAGTGATATTTAAGACATATACAGTATTCAATATATAGTACTAGTGAAATTGAATTAGACATAAACAGTGTATAATGTACAGTACCAGTGACATTTCCATTGACACTGTGTGTCTGTCTGGGGGGTGGGGTAAGTAAACCTACATGTACTGTCACTGTGCCCAATCACATTTATTCATTCATTCATTCTTTCTTTGTAACAATGAATAGATAGTATAACTAGTAAGGAGGTGGTTAGAATATAGTGGCCCGTTACAACTGAGAATACAAGCATATTCAGTACATCCTTTTGAGATCACTGATGTGAGACTAGACTTGAAAAGGGAAGATAAGCCTAAGGCCATGTCATGACTTTCACAATCAAAATTGTAATATACATAAAAAATGTACTTGTGTTTTCTTTTATTTGATTTCCTCTCTAAATTGTTCCTCAGTTAGCTGCCGAGACTGCAAGGCATGTGCAATGAACAGTTTGGGGGTGATAGCTTAACTATGTACCAGTAACAGTGCAGACAGGCTATAAACTGCTCCAGACAAGCTGTCTGTCACAACATTTGTTTGCCACATTACATTCCTCCCTGCTACTGAGGGTGGCAGTAAAATGGCTGACATTCTGCGCTGCCGCATCAAAATCACAAATCACTTTAGTTTCTTCTCCCTGCAAACTCCAGCATGTCAAGTGAAATATGTCAAATGTCAACGGAATATCAGCACAATGGTGTAATTCTCTGCACATGTTATTACTTTTGCAGTGTTTAGAAAGTTTTATTTTAAATTCAGCAAGTTGAGAGGACAAAAGGGTGGGTGGACTATGAGGACTATCAATACATTTAAACACAGGCATGCATTTCTCATAAAGTGGCTCCCAAAGGCAGCCATAGAAAATGGGGAGGGGGCTGTCTGATCAACCCATAAAAGGGGCCTCAGTTATGAAGCAGAAAGAAAAAGGAGAGAAAGAGAAAAGAAGAAGAAAGGAAGGAAATAAATAGAGGAAAGGGGAAAGAGAGAAAAAAAAATGTCTGAATGAAAAGGTCATGACTGGCAGTTGATTTGAAGAGTTTCTGCGACCTCACAAAGGGCCATGACATCATCAGGTATTGAAGTAGGAGATGGGAGGAAAAGGGTTCTTTAAAAAGCAGGCCGCTTACCGAGGACGTAATTACATTTGTACTAAACATGCACAAGTGCTTCTGTGGTGGGTTTGGAATTGAAAGAAGGGGGAGATCATTTTCAGAGTTGGGGGGTAGAAGGCTGAATAAATCAGGTCTTTTCTGTTTGCTGTGTGTGTGGGGAAACTCTTATTAGCACCATCTTTCTCACCACAAGCTGTATTTTCAAAAACACAGTGTGCCCTCGCAGTGCCTTGTGTTTTGTACTTTTCCCCTAAAAGTTTTCTCCCATTTCCCATTTGTACTTGCTGTTCCGGGCTGTTTTGGCTATTAAAACCAACCGAAGTTGCAAACTATGTAAACATCTGAAAAATGTTTTTATGCCCCTGCACCCACTCCTCCTGCCTCCCAACTGAGTCTGAGAACTCCCTTTCTTAGCATCAGAAGCATATAAAGCATTTGCAATGCATTGTGGGCAAGCATCGGCATGAAGTGCACAAGGCAGGAATGCTATTAAGTTAGATATGCACATAATGAGAAAACTGCAGTAGCTTTTATTCCTGTTTCTGTTGAGACTATTATTCAGTGAACGAGACACAGAGAAAGAAAAAGTAAAATTAATATACAAAGAAAGAGAGAAAAAATGAAAAAGAAAGATTTGCCTACAATGCCTATGTGGAATTTCTACCTTATCTAACTTTTTACATTATTATACTGTATAATGATATAATGTTTAACAGGTGGATAAACTATTACATGACATGTGCTGTTATCCTACAATATACACAGTATATACAAAATCTAATACAGAACACACAAACCCAATCACATTGGCTCAGGTAAAAATACATACTGTATAAAATAATATTACAAAAACATTTTCACTTGGTGCTTAGAATTAACGTCACTCACGCAATACTAACCCAAAATTCAACAAGGGCTGGCATGGTGACAGTGATGTGAAAGTGACAAATTCACCAGGAGTATGATATGTCTGAGTAAGTGTTTCCTCCCTGTTCATGTCACGCTAGACTTCGGCAGCATGACATGCCAGCATGATACTGATTGGCCCACGGCAAAACACACATCACAGTTAGCGAATCAAATCCAATTATACTTTTGAGAACGGTGTGTTGAAATGACATTTCTGATTTAATCTGTTTGGACACTGTAATAATACTGACAAAGTATGCTAACCGTGGCGGCCAAGTGCCAAGCATTACATTGCATACAATTGACAGCACGGCTAACTATAAGACGTGAAAACGGAGAGGCCTCTACAGATAAGGAAACCCCCCACTTCTCACATCTTCCCACAACCTGAGGAGCATCCAGCATGGTCAAAGATTTCTTCCCTATGGATTGGATTTTTTCTTCTATCGCCTAGAGCCCTTATCTGTTTTCTCCTTGCCATGATCTATTTTATGGACTTTGGTCCATAGCAGCTGGATGTTGCCATCGATGATTCCTTTTCTTTATTTCTCTCAGGACCTAGAACACCTGTCTGCTCTAATCACTAAGTCCTTCCCAGCAGGAAGCCATCGCTAAATAGACATTGGATGGTATCTGACATTGATACGAACAGCATAGTATAGATCCACTTTTGCCAATGAATAACAAAGAAGCTGCAGGTACACAACAAGGGTATCCATTCATTTCAACCTTGTTTTAGCATCTTAATGTTTCCGTATGCTTAATGTTTACCTCACAGAAATAACGGAATTAGTGTCAGGTTAAATAGGTTAAGGTTAAGATGAAAGATTCTAACATTTTTCTCATTTCAATTGTTCAGGATGAGTCACCCTGCAAAACAAAAATCACAAGCACACAATATTTCCTGGAAGTGCAAAGCAATCACTTATCATTGATTATTAGAGAGAGATTACATGATGAAAAACATGTTCCCCTTGATAACTAACAATACAAAAAAAACAAATCATGTGGATTTTAATTCCATCAACATTCATCACTATCTGGAATTGCTGATACAATGAGGTCATCAGGACCACATGCATTCTGGGAATCCCCTTCCAGTCCAGTGTTCTACAGCCCCGACTGTGATGTTTGCCCCTATGAGCCATACATAACCTTGGTCACTGTCTGACTGCTATGAAAATGTCTACCAGTCAGGTTAACAAACTGCAGACAATGTGATCTGTTTAACAAAACATTTTTTACCCACACATTAGTCAGGACACTCAGGGAAGTGATGCCTGGACTAGGATATGCCGGACTGCCTCGAAAATTGAATATTTTCTAAAAGCAAATAATGAGGTTTACTTAGTGATGAACAGATCAGTTTTTCATGGAAAACAATTTGGCCTTGAATGTAGCACAATGTTTGTTTCCCCAGGTGCTTTATGAAAGGGATCCATTTAAGGTCCCACATGAAACTACCCCCCCCCCCCCACCTACCCACCACCCTCTCATTCACCCTGTGTTAGTGGGAGATAAGAGACTAAGTACAGTATTAATCAATATCCAGCCCTTCAGAACTAACTAGGAGTACAGTAGGACGTTATTACATTGACTTGTAATAGATTATGATTTCACAATGTAACTGATTTAAAGGTTACAGAGAACACTGAGAAAACATTAACGACAAAACATGCAGAAGAAATTAATCATATGAAAATGACACATTTACTACAACCATCAATATTGTGTACACAAGTCTTTCTGACGTGAACTGCTGGAGGCAATTGGGGGTTAAGACTTTATGGGTGCCATCAGTCTAGCTAGCCAAAGTGGGTGATTGGATAGGCCTATTAGTGACCGATTCCATTAGGAAAGCTTTCAGCCACACTAGACATCTAGGGAAAAGCACGAGGCGAGATACAATTTTATTGTGAAAACTTGCTGGTCTCTGAAGAATTGCCATTACTTCTTACGCAGCCTCCCGAGGTAGCGTGTAAAAAGTTTTCGAAAGAACACACCTGGAGGTTTGCAAATGTAAATGCAATTGTTTAGGCATGTCTGGAGAAAAGTGTATCGTGGTGAAATGTGTTCCATGTAGGTGAATGGGCTGGACTGGTTTCTATGCTAAATGAGCATGCACCCAGATCACATTATCCTGCATGACAGTCCATGACACACACACACACAACCATGCGAATGCCGTCATGGGACGTGTCAATGTAAATAGAAACATTTTTGACATTAATATTCAAAATATGCATACAATATCTTGAACAAGTCTCCTGTAACTTCCCAGTGAGCATGTCAAGCATACTATGTAGACTCTCCTCAATATATTGCATCAACGTTTCATCCGAAATCAACTGTTCTTAGAGGCTACTAAAAATGTGGGGTTATCACCGGATTTGTAAAGACTACCAACCTAGTTGGGTAAGTTGGAGATATGACAGGCATGCAGGACCCACAGCTGATGGCGACCTCAAGGCAGGTGTTTGGCTAAACTACAGCTCCTGCTCCCACTCAGAAGGCTGACATGTCAGGGACGTCTGCATTGTTTCCTACACAGCCTGTCAATTCAGTCCAGCCAAGCCACAATCAGACCCTCGACACATGACCCCACTGTATTAGTAACAAACACTATTCATTGGCTTATTCGGGACAATGCAGACAATGTGAATGCATACACATTGTAGAGAGATATACATAAATAGGTTTTGGAATACACAAACATTGTAGCCACATGTCTAGGCATCAACAGGTGTTAGATTACAAATTGGCTGGAGACAATATATCACTTATTTTTCAGAAGGATTAACACAATTGTACAATAGTCCATAGAATTGAAACACTGTAAAATACAGTCCAGAGGATCCCTATTTAAGAAAGGCCTGATTAGCAGTATTAGAGGGCACAGTCCATTCTTTCAGCCAGTTGGTTGCTGAGGTCCAAAAGCCCCGCGTCCCCGGACCTCCCAGAGTTCAAAGATGACTGGTTTCCCACAGAGCAACCCCAACAAACTCCATCCATACAACAACTATGTTCCTGTCTCTTTAGAAATGAATTCAGCTTGTTGTGAAATAAGATTGTGCTTCATCAGGTTTTGAAAAGATTTGCATATTTTACTACAGCCCCTAGCTCTCTGTTTTGCCTGGCCCCGGATATTAAAGAGAGTTAGAATGGGATTATTTCCCAGCTGTGGATTTGGTGTGACTAAGCATGTTTGTCCAGCAAACAGGCTCCTACCCTATCTCCTACTCACTACCAGTACTGGTCACAACTGTCCAGCCTCCAAATCTGCTTATAGATTTCCTTTGCTCTGCGGTCGGAAGCAGGTCAGAGGTCAGCCTTTTGCAGGGCATTTTACTAGTGATTGTTCTCTAAGGCCCAGGCTTGGTTTGGAATCTATCATCATTAATGCACCAGTCCACTCTTGTTAGCATGCTGGCCAAACACGATGCAGAGAGAATAGAGGTCTTTTGTAAGGTGGCTTTTTGAAAGGAGATCAAATTCGTCATTTCAGCTAATAATTGAGGCAAATCGGGTCAGGTCTTCGAGGAAAGGAGGTCACCATCTTACAACGGCTGTGTGGCAATGAAATATCACACATTTGATAACAGGTATTCTGTGACTGGTTGTGATGGTGCAGTTACCAATTAGACAATTGTCCAAGTTGCTCACTGATAACAGTAAGCTTCTCCCTTGTTTGAACATTGCTATTTGCATACCTACTTGCACACATTGTACATTGATTATTTTGAGTAGTGCATGTGAAAAACAAAGATTAGTCTTTGCACTGTTATGCTTTATCTTGGTCAGGTTGGCATCGAAAATGAGATAAGTTCTCAAATGACTTGTTGAATAAAAGTGAAACATAATATAAAACAAAGTTCTAATTTTGGCACGAAACAATAGATTGTCAGTAAAGCATCCACACACTAAGAGAACATTATGGCAATTTATTTATTTATAATTATTTATTTTATTATTTTTTCCACATTTTTCTTCCCTCCCAATTGGTCTTGTCCGATTTCCCACTAACCCTGCCTTGTCAGCAGCTCCGCAACTATTTGAACAGATGCAGGATGGTGAAGGACGCTCACATGGTTCATCCAACAACATGTCACAGAGCCAAACAATTATTTTCACACCGCTCATCCAACATGGAAGCCTTTAGTCAGCTCATGTACAGGATGAATACACTCACCAACTTTACTTCCACGATTGAACTTACAGGCGCCCGATCTGCTGCACACAAGGAGTCGCTGGAGAGCGATGTGACAAGGTAAATAATCCGACTTATCTATCCCAAATCCCTATCACAATTGCACTGCCTCGTGCTGGGGGCCTGAGCAAAGCCAGAGAACACATAGTCAGGCACAAACCCCTGACCCTCATGAAGCAAACTTTTCTGCAATGCATCAACTTAGCCCGCTAGGCCACACAGACCCCCACATTATGGCAACTTTATATTTTATTTTCAGTTGACATTTTAGCTGACATTTTTGCTAAAGCTGCAAGGCAGAAGATTGTCAAAAGCTTAAGAAAACAAACATCCTGAAAGATCTGTAGTAAGACCACCTGGAAGTTGTCTTCTAAATCATACCTCAGACCAGCAGCTGGGAGTCCTTACAGTGATATGCACATTTCTTAGAGTTTACCTAACATTTCTGAACCTGGGTTATGGTTCCATGACCCAGGACTAGCTTCTCCATCACCCGAACGTTCACTCTTACACTTGCTTCACAGCCTGCTGTAAAACCTGTCCATATGATAAACTGTAGGTGAGAGGATCCAGCTGTGGCTCCAAAGCCACCACAACTATAAGGCTGTTCCTGTAGTCCTAATCCTGCTGAAAAGACAACAATGCCTGTGTTTTATCATTGTCTCCATTTAACCTTTGACCTCTCAGGGGAAACACATAGGTTAATAATGAATTCCATATTTCCTAGAGCTGGTCAGCAGGGTGAACCGTTGGTCCCAATCAATCACAGAGCACATGACAGTCTGACCACAGCAGTGACTGCACACAAACCATAATGTCCAATGCATTCTCATGGCAAGACGTGGTTAACCGTACGTAAGAGTAATTTCGCCGCATTACTTAGGCCGATTTTACGTATTGAATCACCTTTCTACCGGAACACTTTCAAAAATAGATAAATTGTTTACATTTTGAAGTACAGTACTTGGGGAACGTTTACATCAGTTTAGGGATAATATGCTGGGTTTGTGAGGTTAAGGTCAGGGTAAGGTGAGGTTAAGGTTAGGGTAAGGTTAAGGTAACCTGACATTTTTATGTTTCTTAAACGTTCAAGGCATATGTTTTCCACAACGACACGTGGACTAATCAGGTGTTTTTTTAGGATTTCATATAATTTTGAACTTATCGCCATGAGAACCATCTGTGATGTCACCTCACCACACTATCGTCTCTGGACAAGAGAATGGACCAGGGAGACAAACTGAAAAGCAGAAAAATCCAATTGAAATACCAACTGATGTATTGCAAACTTGCAGATATACAGTAGTAAAACCAAGCAGAAGGTAAACATAGTGTATATGGTGAGGAGACTTTGAAATTGTTTCAGAGAGTGACACAAAGTAACAAAGTGGGAACATTAAGGTATGTGGATTTGATATGAAACAACTATTTTCATGTCCACCCACGAAAAAGAAAACTTTTCTGAAACTATCACCACAGATAAGACCCGTGTGAAAAATCAATGAGGGAGCTCAGTTGTCAGAATGTCTGTGTGCTGACTAACTCTCAGTGGAGAGAGTGAGTCAGCTCAAGGCAGCGAGGGAAGAAGGGTTTAGGAACGCCCACCAGAGATAAGAGCACAGAGGCACAACCACATGGGAACATCTTTTTTTTCTTTTCCAAAGTCCCCAAATCTTTAGAGGAACAGAGCGTGTGTTTGCCTTCCTCCTGAGGTAGACGAATGTGACAGGCTTTCCATGCAGGGACCGGGGGGCTGTGCTTACTCTGTACAGGGCTGGCAGTGGGAACAGAGAACGGGACTGCTGTGTAATCTCCTACTAAGCCAGGTCTATTTATCACGGACGTAATGATAAGAATCAGATTTAAAGGTGAACCCTGAGATGGGTCAGAGCCTTGCACAGGCGGTAACGCAATCTGCAGGAGGAGAGGCTGATAACCCTGGACAATACGGTGGAACGGCCTGTCAGATAAATAAAACAAACGGTTGCTGTCCTGTAAAGACAGACCAGGTGGTGGTGTGGCCAGGCCAATCCACAAACAGACTCAATGCAGCTCACGAAGAAGAGGGGGAGGAAATCACCAGCATAAAGAGATGCTGGTGGATAGAAGAAAAAGATGGATATATGCAACCATTTATTTATGCATGAGAAAGGCAGGCTATGATTGGCCAGCAGTTAGAGCTGCAGCAGTACAGCCGCTAACACGCCCAAGTGGTCTATGATAAATTAATGAACAACAAACTGTTACTGCATCATTGGTCCAATGCTTAATGATTCCAATCTTGTGGGTGTCTGTGTCCACTCCCCTCTACTTGTTGTGTCGCCCGGTGAGGTCATGATTGGCTGCCCTGATCCAGTAGCATTTGCTCTCCGAGGAACAACAGAGCACTGAGGAACTGACCTATGGGAATCTTTTCTCTCGACTCAGGAACCTGTGAGGTCATGTTTTCCGTCCTGACTCCAGGCAGGCACAAGCTCTCATGTCTCTGACAAGTCCAGCTAACTGTATCAACACAGACAGCTATTCCAGTCATGACAACATAATAATTTTGCATTAACAACAGAGAATACTACAATAATAAAACAGTACAATGACTCCTGAAAGTAAAAATGACCAGAGCAAATCCTCTGTTATTTTATTAAATGATGCATCAGTGGTACTGTAAACCTATAGCTAATGTCTTGGTATACTTGAAATCAGGCCTGCATAATATTGGTCTTTGAGGGCCAAAATACTTCTGTCATTTTCATCCTAGGTATCTTCTAATCAGGTTTCCATCGAGACCCGAGGCACCAGGTATGTGTAATTACCTACCAGATAGAAACAAAACACAGATGTGTTTCAGACCTGCAGGCCGAAGATTGGGAATCCCTTCTGCTGATCACTCGTAAAAATAAAGCATATTGAAGGTGTCTGGGCAGAGAGAGTTGCATCCAATAGGCTGAATTAATGAATGAGCCTCTTCTCAGAAGGCTGATGAGCTCAGGAGATACCTCAGGGGACCAATCAGCAGTGTCACGTCGGTGTCTGCAGCAGTGCTCTGTCTGTCACTGGATCATGTCAAACAGCACCCAACACCAGGTTTCAGTCCCTCTCTCACCCTCAGGGTTGATGCATCTCACTGCCCTCAATTACATGGCCACTAATGAATGAATCTTGAAAAAAAAATTAGGAAAAAACTAAAATGTTCAAGTTTGAAAGATACTAGACACATTTGCCCAGTCAGATTTACTCAAAGACGCAACGATTCGAATAAAGGAAAAGCACATTTTACTGTAAATACTAAACAAACTCAAAAAATAATTAAACAGTCTATTTTCAGACTGCAAAAAAGAACATCAGACAGTTGACATTTTGGAAGGGGGGCAAACATTTTTCTATTCTTGAAAAAAGGGGAATTAAGTTGTTGTGGAAATTTCAGTACAGGAAGTACATAATGAAATGACTATTTCCTGCTTTTAACAATGCCCTAAAACATATTTCTTGATTACACAGAGAAAACAGATAATTGCCATTTTGGGCTGCTTTCCCAATAACATCATATTAGTTCTGGGACATGTAAAAGCTTTTAATTTGCAGGAAGTAAAAAGCAAACAGAATTGTGACTACAGTGACTAATTTAGATAAAACATTTTCTTGATGCTATGCTGTTTACAATTCCCATGAGCTCATTGCTGTTACTCAGTTCATGCAGATGCCGACTAATCCTACATTTGATGTCTAAACATGGTGTCACTGTGAGGTTACCATTCACTCAGTGAGTCAGACAGCAATAAAAACATGTATGTAGAAAATAATATGCTTTTATGAAATGACACAAGAACCGATATTCATGCCTTTGCAACTGTGTGTTCTGGAAGTGCTGCTATTGACTGGGTTTTTATTTACACTGTGGAAAGCAGTGTTAGTCTTAGGTAGAAGCTCATTGGTATAGAGTAAGGGCACCTCACATTTTCTACTGCGTTTCCTTTTTCTGAACATTGCCTCAAAAATGTTGAAGCCCCAGGACCCATCATGAATATATTTGTCAGTCATGTTGATGAAAAGTATTAGTTTAGCTATAATTATGTGAACCATCACACAGTGTACTAGTGCTGTGTGTCTAGGGGACATGGTGGCCAAATCCCAGGTCTGTTGTACCACAACATTAAAGTCTGGGAAAGAATATTACAGTTCTTCTCTACCTTCTTTTTTGCTCATTATAATCCATCTAAGATATTGTTTAGGAAAGTTTTGTTTTGTTTAACCAGACACCAATTGACGCTTGTCCGTTGTGTAGAGTTGCTGTTAGCATATCAGCCATAACAACAACAACAACAAAAGTTTCAAACCTACCCCCTCTTCACATTCCAAAGGTTTTGGTTCCCATGTGTTGGGAATTCAATTACATCGTCTTTGACGAGACACACACACAAACACAGACAAAACAGATTATTGTTTTCATTTTTGATAGCTAAGCAGAAGTTATTAATGTTTTTGTGAAGAAGTCCCTTTTTTCACCCTCTCCCTTTTTCTTTCCCTCTCTTACGCTAGTGTCTGCAGCTGTATTTTCAATCAAGAGAAGGATCCATAGAGAAATGGGCATTTATTATTTTCTTTCACAGCATTACATTCTTACCCCTCCTGTCTGCTCATGGATCACTGGCTAGCTTAGAAATACAGCCACAACAAAAGCAGCAGCTGACATGTTGGGCTTAATGGCAATAATGGCCATTTTTAAGCTCAATCAATCACGTTTAGTGGACATCTCCATTTTTTGTCCCTGAAAGGTATAAATAATAATAATGATAAAAAGAAGCTTGGTGAAGAAATGAGGTGGGTGAAAAACCACCTCGTCTGTAAATATTTTAACTGCTTGTTAAGATTTGGAGCGCGGTACAAAAGAAGCATCTGTGCTCCATAGAACCGTCTGAAAGGACACACACAGATGGTTCTTAGAACCAAACAGTGAAAACTGCTTCCATGAGTCAAGCGGAGTAAAGCCCATTTATTTAACTATTTATTTATTGTCTGTGTGTTTCTAAATTAACTCTATAATGGGGACAAAAATGTCGCTAAACTATGGTTAAATCTGAAGAATCTGACTGTGTTTTTTTTCCTTTCTGAAATTAGATTTAGGGCAAAAGTTACAATTGGGGATAGAATGTGGGTTAGGATTAGGCATTACTGGTTAGTTTAATGTTAGGCAGTAGGACTAGGTTACATTTAGGGTTTACGGTTATTTATGTTATAGCTAGAGTTGGGGTGAGGTTAAGGTTAGGGTTAGATTCACAGCTATGGTTAAGGTTTAGGTTTAGGATTTGTAAAAAATATGTTTTTTAAAAGGTAGTCGGTTTTTGCATCCCCACTAGTGTTAGGGTAACATATCGTCACCATCCTAAAATAATCGCCTGAGTAATTTTTTCACGTTTTTCAGAAAACACATAAAACTGAACCAAAGAGGGAATATACTTGACTTAGGCAGTTATACTTAAGTTGTAGAATCACATGACCTGTTCAGCTGAGGATGTAGGCAATTTTACCAGAGGTGGCCAGCACCATGAGGAGATGATTTAGGCAAGAAAATCATTTTTGTCAAAAAATGACTTAGACGATTATTTTTTAGGAAGGTTACGATATGGGTGTGTGTATTTTTACTTGTGTTGATTGTGCCTCAGTAATTGATCTGTGTCTACATGTAATGTGTTTGCATTATGTTGCTACAAAGATGGTAAAGCATTGAAAACATTTTCCTCACAACAACATTTTCATTAACGGCCTAACAGTTAGGTAAAAACATATAATTGTAAATAAAATACTGGGGTTAGAATTGGTGTTCATTTTAGTCAAACCTCCAGTTGACTTTGTCAGCAGGTGTTTATTCACATTTACCATTAACTGGGGGTGTAATTTTGTTTAAACAACAACATGTTTTGGGTCACAGCGCATATTACATCAAATGTATACATGTAGCCTTTGTAACACAATATCTTTTAAATTCAAGAAATGTAGCTTAAACTGAATACCAATCATAGTTGTTTACAACCTGTAGACAGTTGGTGCAACAGTTTGCATCCAAAACTGAATTACATGAAAAAGGTTGACATTTTCACCTACAACCTGATTTCAGATTTTGTTTTGTACTGGCCTGACAGTAAAGATAAATGCATCATGTTCCCTGTACTTTAATATTTTCTTACTTGTTTGTAGATCCAACAGTTGTGCTACAACTTTTTACAGACATAGACAGAAAAACATTCTGTCATCAGAGGAGAATTTGGATTAATATATACTGTAGTATAGGCTAAGTGTACATGATGTGCCACCAGACTGCAGGCCTGCCTTAACATAAGCAAAGCAGTTGACAAGGTACTGCTCTGGTATGGAGCTTATTGACAGCCTGGCTGTATGGAGGATGGTAACTTATTTTGAATATCCTTACTGACATAATATTATTTGTGGATTTATTATGTGCAAATTTGTGTGTTTTTGTGTAGATGTATGCACTTGTATGTTTTTGTGTTTGTGTGTGTTTGTACAAGTTTTAGTGTGAACGAAGTTCATGTTATATATGGTCGATGAGTGTGTTTTGGTCCTACACAAAACCCTGAAAGAGGTAAGAATTCTTTGACAGCCCATAAAAAGTGCAATGAATACCTCGGTGTGTTTATCTTTGCAAGGTTGGAATATTTCAATGTCTCTTTGCCTCTGATTTTATGAGTCTCCATGACTTGCGGTGCAATTCGTAGACACGCAACATTGAGGGGGAGTGTAGGGGGACTGATGAGTCAGGTTGTGTCACCACCGTAATGCACTTCATATATTAGTGAGTCGATAGCATTTTTTTGGCTATTAGGAAAATAATTTATTTTAAAGAGCTCTCCAGGTATACACGGGCCTGAATTAACAATAAGGATGGTGTGTAAAGGGGGGACCTAAGTTCACATTACTCCCACTTACAGTCTGTCCTTCAGAATAATTAAGGTAAATGAAATGAAGAAGTAAAGGCAGAGAACACAGCTTTTCACAGGATGAAATGGAAAATGTTACAGCTTTCATCCCATGCTAATCCTGTGCTCTTTTATCTTGTTGGGTTTTTATTGGCTGCACTGCTCCTGGGAACTTTACCCTAATAAAAAAGAATCCTGCAGAATTTTCCAGAGAATGTATGCACTATGCAGATGCACTAGGCCACTTACTGTGGACACTATACACTTTTATACATCATCTTACAGAAAGTATGTATGGCTGTAGTTGTACTAGTGTTTAAATTAGGTAAATAATGCTGGAGTAGTGCTCAATTGTTCTTCTAATAGAGGATCTGTATTACTCATCAGACAATTGTAGGTTTTCAGCCTCTGTCACTGTGACCAATGGGTCCGATGTGAATACAGGCAGGGCTTTATGTGTGTGTTGGATGGAGAGCAGGCAAATGCACATAAATGCACAAGTCCTAAACCCTCTTTTAGGAACATACTACTGATTCATTATTCAAGTCACTATGGTACTTTGTTTACTTGATACACTAAACTGTGAATTCTAATTACAAGTATATTTTTATAACATAAATGTAAATTGAACATCCTGCATAATACACAGAAAGAACACTCTTTGTGTAAAATACACTGTGAATGATATATCACAGTGACTGAGAATATATTGTCAAGGCCACATGATTCATGTGATTTGTAATTTGTTTAATTTAGCTCTTCGGTGATGGCATACTTGATTCTTTGTCCATGTGATGCATTACATTTCATTTCGAAAGCTCTCTTCATTTTCAAAATCAAACTCATAAAAGCATCATATGAGCAATAACCAGAGAGAAACCTAGTGGACATTTACATATTAATCCAATGTTAAAAATCCCTCCTGTATTAAAACTTTTACAGGGTAAAATAAAAAGAAATGCTTCATGACATTCATGACAAAATGAATGTGACCAGTGCCAAGACTTTGGCCTGAGTACTCTGCATATCTCAGAGTGCAGATTCACTGTCTCCACAGTAACACAGCAGTTCTGAGCCGTAGGTTCTGGGCAATGAACCGATGAGGAGCTTTAGAGAACACAATGAATGTTCCATCACTGAACTCTCTGATTGTACTCTGGCCACCCTTACCAAGGCCTCAGCACCTATAGAGTTTACATCACAGTTACAGCTCTGGAAAAAAAGAAGATAGCACTGCAAACATTTCTTATATTAATTCAATTGAAAACCTCTGGAATTTGATCAAGAAGAAGATGGATGGTCTCAATCCATCAAATAAACCAAGATACTTTTTTTGCACCGGAGTGGCATAAAGTCACCCAACATCAATGTGAATGACTGGTGGAGAATATGCCAAGATGCATGAAAGCCAATTATTATTATACAATTCTTGCGAAGATTAATTTCTAAATTCCTCCTAATTGAACACATTAGTATTTTGTTGTTTAATAATTAATATGAACATATTTTCTTTGTATTATTCGAGGTCTAACAACACAGCTCTTTTTTGTTACTTTTAACACTTGCATTATCTGTTCTAGTTTATGGAATAAAAACGAAATATTAATTTTCCCCAACACATACCGATCAATAGTAAAACCTGAAACACTGAGGATTTTGCATTGGTCTATTAATGCTTTCCAGAGCTGTAGATGGTAAGGAGTAAGCAATCGATAGATGAATACAAAGCATTCTGTATAATTCCATCAGGCTAGGTTCCAAATAAAAAATGTGACAGAAATGATGTTATAACTACCTTTTCCATGCTACATGCTACTGATAAACAAGTACATCATGTTAGCTAGTTCTCAGTGTGTAGCCTTAGAGCTGCATCCCTGTGATCAGCAGAGGACATTTCACTGCCCACTGGACTAGGCCTCAGCCCTCTCAATTCTTCTCTACTTTGTGTTAAATAATCAAATTATAGCTGCACTAGATTGATGCGAAGGTGATCCATATATCATCCATCTGTAATGTTGCTGACAGAGCGGTGCCTTACCCATACAGGGCAGAGATGAGAGCATCTGCTGCTACAACCGCCTGTCCTGGATGGAGCATGCTAACTGGAAAAGATCCAACTAAAACTTGATGTTGCCATAACAAGGATCAGTCGGGAACAGATCATTGCACAGCAGTGCTCTGAAACACCAGTCCATCTAAGTACCTGAAACAAGATTGAGTAAAGATCATTGCATGTCCTTTAACATCCGAAATCAAGGGAAGATGAGACATTACATCTAAATCCCTCACTGAAAAGCATGTCTCCCCAGAGAGGTAGTAGGCAGAGCCAGTTAGACGGGATGGGAGCAGAAGAGGCTGTGGCTTAAAGGTTCCAGAGGATAATGGTGAGCAAGTAATGCTTACGTGTTAGTGGGTGTTAGCGGTTAGCACTGAGGCATGAGATGCACTTCGCCCCCCAAGTTGATTTCCAGAACACTACAGGAAGCTTTTTATACCAAACATCAATTAATCCACAGCTCGAAGACAACAAAAACAACAACAAAAAAATAAAATAAGTTTGTCTCCTGCCTGTTGAGGGTACAAATGCAGGAGAGTGAGAGGGGATTTCAAAGTGACCAGTCAGTCAGAATTTCACACACTACTTAACACATTTAGCAACACAAGCAGCAACCCCAGATCTGCATATGTATTCAATAAATGACCATCTGTGCCCAAGCCAACTGAGCGTGACCATTTCCTGCTGGTCAAAAAAAAGAACAAAGAATACACAGCCTCTTCAAATACTAGTCCTGTGATATACCAGGTACAATGGTGAAATTAATAATTTAATGTCAAGGTGTGCTCGTTTTATGAGGTCTTTGCCCTCACAAAGTTCTCTATATTGAGTCTTTAGTCTTTATTTTACTTTAAAGGGGACAGTGTACATTAATCAACATTAAAACAATTTAAATGTACCCAAGTTAGCTAAAGATTGCTAATTTTCATCGGTAGTCCCCCAGCCAGGTGTAAAAAAGGCAGCAATATTCTGCAATATTAAATGAAAATAACATTGGAACGAAAAATGCAAGGCCTTGTCTTGCCTCACTTTTTGCCTCTACGTTGAACGACACAGAGTTGAGCTGTGCCGCTAAAACATTTGTCCTCGTCGTCCCTCATTCTCTGACCAGCTGACTTTTTATTGGACATCTCCAAACAAACGCCTGTAGCCTCTCAAACAGCTGTGTCCTCAGTTCCACCGTACTAATCTGATTAATGCACTCAGCAACAACAACAACAAAAAGGCCTGGCGATATACATAATTGTAATCTGGTTTGACAACAATGTCAAATAAAGCTCTGCATAAATCACCAACACGTCTTGTTCTCCTTGTCCATTGAGGTTCCTTTAGCTGTGAGTTAGTTTAAGAAGACATCTACAGGCTTTGGGTGTGTTCTTTCCAGCAGCCGACAGTCTAATAATGTTTGGATGGTGAAGTGGTGTATTTCCTGATGGGTTTGACTTTGAGTCTAAGAGCTCTTTGTGTTGGGAGCCTCACGGCCAAATCACACTCCTGTAGACTCAAGACTTTACCACCATAGTACTGTCAACCTGTTTGTTGTTCCACACTCAAAATGTGTGTAAATGTGATTTTTTCAGATTTTACTTAATTCACATTGTTCCTTATTTTTAAAGGTTCAGTGTGTAGTATTTCTAAGGATCTATTGACAGAAATGCAATATAAGATCCATAACTATGTTTTCAGTGGTGTGTAAAGACCTTACATAATGAACCATTATGTTTTCATTACCGTAATTAGCCATTTATATCTACGTAACCGCGGGCACCCCCTTTTATGGAGGTCGCTGTATTTTGTCGTCATTATTCTACCGTTGCCCTCAGCGAACAAACAGCGCTACAGAGCACGTTTCGTCACTACCTTGAAAGAGAAGCAGTAGTAGCAGCAACAGAACAAGGAGAAGAAGAAGAAGAAGCAGCAGCAGAAGAAGTTGTATGTTTCTAAGTATTAGGTAATAGTAGAAGCTCTCCTTTATTAGAAGTGGAATTTTGGACAATTGTAGGACCACAGCTATTATTTAGCACAAGAGCCGACGGAGGGTGA
>JACXGM010004309.1:15409-38056 GCA_016801145.1 Umbra pygmaea | reverse complement strand
GGTTCACAAATAAACATATCCAGGTGTTAGAATGGCCAAGTCAAAGTCCAGACCTGAATCCAATCGAGAATCTGTGGAAAGAACTGAAAACTGCTGTTCACAAACGCTCTCCATCCAACCTCACTGAGCTCGAGCTGTTTTGCAAGGAGGAATGGGCAAAAATGTCAGTCTCTCGATGTGCAAAACTGATAGAGACATAGCCCAAGCGACTTACAGCTGTAATCGCAGCAAAAGGTGGCGCTACAAAGTATTAACTTAAGGGGGCTGAATAATTTTGCATGTCCAATTTTTCAGTTATTTATTTGTTAAAAGTTTGAAATATCCAATAAATTTTGTTCCACTTCATGATTGTGTCCCAGTTGTTGTTTATACTTCACAAAAAATTTCATATCTTTATCTTTGAAGCCTGAAATGTGGCAAAAAGTCAAAATGTTCAAGGGGGCCGAATACTTTCTCAAGGCTCTGTACCTATCAGACGTTAAACCAGAGAAACTTGTTTGCATTTGGTCTCTTAATGTCTCCCAGAGCTGTATAGGATGTTTCCCTACACTATGCAGTGCTTTGTTACACAAAAAAGCACATCCTAAATGTTCTCTGTTTCTCTTTCTCTTCACACTGCTCTGTTTCTGCGTTTTGATTTAGCAAAAGAACAATAATCAGTTAACTACAGTTGTGCTTATAAGTTTGCATACCCTGGCAGAAATTGTGGAATTCCTGCATTGATTTTGACAGTATGACTGTTCATGCAAAAAATCTGAATGTTAAGTAATGCCTAGCTCACACAACAGGAGTTTTAAAAACCAAAACAATTTTGAAATCTGGTTGCAGCACACACTTAAAAAAATATTTGCAGAATTTCTTCCCCCAAATCTTAAACATGCTCCCACTACAAGATTTGAAAATCATGGCACATCACACACTACACAATGTTATTAAGATTATCATGCCAGAGGGGGCGCCTCAGGGGATCTACGCAGCAGATCGGAAGCGGAAAGCGGATGTAAACAAAATGGATACTGTAACACGAAAACTTGCTGTATGAATAATGATTATTTGTTGTGAGAAAAACCAAAAGCGGAAGAATAAACTAGTGTGGATCTAAAAATGTTTGGGGAGACGGGCTCATGATCAACATGGATTCGAAACTCTGTTTCGAAATGTCCGTCACTTCCATGTCGTCGAAGACTTGCTATTGGCTATTGTGACAGCACTGACGTAATCACAATGTTGCTCATCCCGATAAATATCAAACATATTTGATATGATCGGGGCGAGCCCGATTTGTGTGAGAGCAGATGAGGAGGTGTAAGATTTGATCTGTAAATGCCTCACATTACCAAATAATCTGCGCAGAAATAAGTCCCAGATTAGGGGGTTGCAATGAAAAAACTGAGGTGAACTCGCTTTGAGGGCCAGAGTGGATTAAAGTTGTTCCTAACCCTCGTCCTCGGGAGGATTATTCATCCAAACCAAATGCGTTTTGAATACTAATTTAAGTGTGGATCTAATTCACAAAGCTGCCTGACAGCCGCTGATATCACCCACAATTCAATGCAGAGACGTGTCGAACGCTGTCACATTTACTGAACAGGACAACACTTTTTGTAAATCCTCATTGGTCAGACTCCTTGTGAGGTGCTTAGGTAGTTAACAATCTCCACTGAAAGTCAGCTAACTCTCCTCTTTCTCCCTTGCTTGATTAAGTGCACTTAATGTAAAAGTTCATTCTAGGGGTGAGGGTGTAGGGCCTAGGGCCTAAGAGATGACTACTTTGCTTTTTGAACTGCAGCCAGTGTGTTTTTGAAGGAGCTTGGCTCTTTGTGTCTAAAATTAAATGTGAAAAAGATCACTAGCTCAGCAAGATTGAAATCCTTAAGCTTAAGTTAAATTGTAAAAAAATAATAATCATGGATTTAATTTAAAATAATACAAATTTATAATTGAATTAGGAAAATTTTAACTATGTGAAACCAAAAAGAACAGGATCAAATGTATACAATGTAATTAAACACAAACGTTGGTTCGGACCTTGGTCCGGACTTTTAGGTGTGAAAATGCCCTTAGTTTCTTTTAAAATCAAGTAATCTGTAATCATTAAAGGAGTAATCAGTAATCAGATTACTTTTTCAAAGTAACTGTGGCAACACTGCATGCTAACACTATATTCTGGCAACCCGGTCTCCACTTGCCATGGCCTGGGCCCCAGACATCTAAGTCACCATTCTGTATTAGTTTATACTCTGCTGGCAATGATTGTGCTTCTGTAAATCATTGTTGTCTTCGCCCCTCCAATCTAGAACCATCTGTACCCCCCACCTTACCCTGTCCAACTACCAATCTTGCGCTCCTTAAAAACGTTCTATTAACAATAAAGCTCCTCTGCTCTATGAACTAATATTGGACAACAAATTGGACTTCTCTTTCTAACTGAAACCTGCCAACAGACTGATGATTTATTCTCACTCAATGTAGCCACTCCCCCTTGTTATATTTACATGTTCCACCCCGCTGTTGGCCTTAACATCTCCAACATTTCCTCTTCTTTGTTCCCGCTGTCTGACCACATAATTTTAAATTTCTCCTCAAACACACCCCACATCACTGATAAGCACTTTACCTCATTCCGTAATATCAAAGCTGTTGACCCCTCCAGCTCCCTGATGCCATCTACTGCACACCTCCCCTGGAACGCCCCCAACACCCCTGAAGATCTGGCTAACCAGTTCAACAGTGCTCTGTCTACCTCCCTCAACACCCTGGCACCACTCAGAGCTAAGCATGTTTCATTCACGTCCTCAGCACCCTGGATCACACCTGGTTTACACCTAAGCTCCGTTCTCTCTCAGGTTGGCCGCCGCCTCGAACGCCTGGTTCGATTATCGGGGCTCACCATCCACACTGAAGCCTACAAACATCACATTCAGAGATGCCCTCAGTGCTGCCAGGTCTTCCCACTTCTCCAACATCATCAATAGCTCTAATATGAAGTAACACACCCTGTTCTCAACAGTCATCAAACTAATTTAGCCCCCTAACGACACCTCTAGGTCACTCACTCTGTCTGTCAATGCCTTGCTCTATTTCTTTAAAGACAAAATCACAAAAACCAATGCATCTCTGTCTGACCAGTGTACCAGTTCCCCCACCCCAACTGCTGACTACTTACTCTGTCCACCAGCTGTCCTTCAAACCCATCTCCGTACATTCACCCCCATTGAATATATCTCCAAACTTTTATTATAGTCTAAAACAGGGGTGGGCAAAATACATGAAAAACTTTGTCTCAAAAGTTTGGGTTTGAATTCATCTTGTAGCTAAGAGACTTTTAAATCCAAAACAGGTACTTCACTGTAAGACAAATTATGATCCTTGAAGAGTCCAAAATATCAACAAAGTGCCAGGTGGATTTCAACCCCCTTAGACCTTGAAATGTTCATTATATCTAAATCTCCATATGTACTGTTATCTTGACGTGCAGGTGTCAGCGAGTAGGCTAAATGATCTTGAAACTAACAGTAGTTATTCAAATCAAACAAGGAAATGGAGCTAGAAAACTAAACCATTTCTGTAGGCTACAGGTAATTGTGTAGGGGTGTAATTTAATTAAATAACATTTCCTATTTTTTCATGCACTGCAATTTTTTTATGCACCTGTATCTCTGCAGTAAAAACATGGAGTTCCTCAAGCTCAATAGTGACAAAACAGAACTCCTCATAGGCACTAAATCCACCCTCAAGGAAACTGTCACTTTGTCACTATTGATGGCACAGTTATTTCCCCCTCCCCCTATGCTTGCAACCTAGGAGTCATCCTTGATGAATCCACCCTCTGATTTAAACAACACAAAACAGTGAAATCCAAATTTTTCCATCTTCGCAATGTTGCCAAACTCAAATCCTTCACCCCCACCTGCAGCTGAAAAGTGCTACATAAATACTATATACAGCGCATGCTGAAATTATTCATAGTGGTTCACTTATTCCACATTTTTTATGTTACAACCTGAAACGGAGGGATCTGACCTCCCACAATTTAACTGGTTGAGGCGGCAGATATGGACTTGAATCCGGTCAAAGAATCAGGCTCCAAAGGACGTATGTCTGGTTAACGAAGCTTTATTTGAGTTGCATTGGTGTTTGTGGTATTTCCTCACGAACGCACAAACCAGACAGAATGAAGAAAATATTCAATAAATGTCCGCATCTATTTAAACAGACGTCACAATGCAGTGCTGTCACTCAACTGACGTCAGCCTGCAATTTCACCGTTTGCCTGCAGGAGGCGTAAACAGGCTTTCCAACACAGCCGCCCCCAAATGTCTATCAGGACATTTGTTATCATGAGGAAAGTCTGTCAGCAGGTTTGTTTTCGTCTTCTAGTTTGGGCAACTTTACCAGACGAGCCACAGGACGGACGCAAGTTCTATCCTTTATCTGAACAGCAGCAGTTCGGATGCAGCCATCCGGGCCTGAATGTGTATCTGTGACTTTGCCAACAGGCCAAAGAGCACGTGGGAGTTGGGGATCCACAATCAGTACCACTTGTCCGTTAATAAGCTCTTTGGTGTCCGTCCTCCACTTCTGTCTCTCCTGTAGACTGGGCAGGTAGTTGCGGATGAATGCAGACCAGAAATTGTCAGCCAGCACCTGACTGTGTCTCCATCGTCGCTTCCCCAGCATGTTGTGGGGATCGTACAGAGCTTGTGGAAGTGATGCATCTCTGCGTCCCATAAGCAGGATGTTAGGTGTAATGGGATCTGGGTCAGCAACATCAGCAGAAATGTAGCCTAAAGGTTTTGCATTCATAATGCCCTCAACTTCAGTGAGTACCGTCCGCAACACGGTCTCCGGCACAGACTGCTCTTTGAGAATGACCTTTAAGGCTGTCTTAACTGACCTGACTTCTCTCTCCCAGGTCCCACCGAAGTGAGGAGCACTTGGTGGGTTGAAGCGGAAAGTGATTTTCTGCTCTGCCAACTGTTGCTGCAATGTTGGGCCCATAGTGTTGAATGCCTCTCGAAGCTCCCGGTCCCCTCCAACAAAGTTTGTGCCATTGTCTGACAGTAGCTCAAAAGGCTTACCACGTCGAGCAATGAAACATCACAGGGACATCAAGAAGGCATCTGTATCCAGAGATTCCAATAGATCCAGGTGTACGCATCTAGTTGTCATGCACTTCTACACAATGCCCCATCTCTTCTCATTCCGCCGGCCAATCTTTACAGTAAATGGGCCAAAACAGTCCACTCCTGTTGAGTAGAATGGTGGCTTGTAAAGGCTTAGACGTGCATGCGGGAGGTCAGCCACCTTTAGGATTTCAGGCTTTGCCCTCCAAAACTGACAGTCTCGGCAAGCATGCTGGTGTTTCCGTACAGCTTCCCGTCCCCGCAGTATCCAATATTGTCGACGTAACTCTGCTAGTACCCTCTCTGGTCCGGGGTGATGTAGCTTAAAGTCAAACTCTTGAATCAAAAGCTTGATAATGTTGTTCCTGGGATCCAAGACAATAGGATGTATGGCATCTCTGTCTAGGTGTTCAGTGTGGTGTAGACGACCCCCAACTCGTATGAGTCCTGTGCATTCATCGTACTCTGGAGAAAGGGAGCCAATCCGACTGTCAGGCAGGACAGGTCGGTTGGAAGTGAGAGCCTTGACTTCATCAGGAAATGAATCCATTTATGCCTGTGCCAGAAGAATCTTCTGCGCTGTGATGAAGTCGGCTGCGTCATAGGATTGGTGGGAATCAGGGGAAGCCGCCCCGTGAAGGGACTGAACAACCGCTTGGATGAGGTCCTTCCAGTTGTCAAATTGACCTGTGTCAGGCAGTTTAGATTTAGGTGCCACTGACATAGTGCCGATAAAGGCGGACTTCCTGAGCTCACTTTCCTCAGGCTCGTAACTGGGGATAGACATGACTGGCCACTCATTAGGAGGTTTGTGCAGAAATTCTGGGCCGTGAGTCCATCTGTGGGGACGTGCCAACTCCTTCAGAGTCAGCCCCCTGGTGATATCGTCTGCTGAATTTCTTGCTGAATCCACATACCTCCAGTTTGTCACTTCTGTCAGCGTTTGGATTTCCGCTACACGAGTTCCGACAAAAACCTTGTAGCGACATGACTCAGACTTTAGCCAGTGCAGCACAGTGGTGGAATCAGACCAGAGAAAGACTTGCTCGATGGGAAGAGTGAGCTCAGTTTGAAGGACACTGGCGAGCTGGGCACCAGTGAGAGCTGCACTCAGTTCAAGGCGAGGCATGGACAGGTGTTTTTTAGGTGCCACGCGAGACCTGGCAAGCACAAAGGATACATGAATCTGGCCTGTACAATCAGTTGTGCGCAGATAAGCTACCAAGCTGTAAGCTCTTTCTGATGCGTCACTAAAGATGTGAAGCTGTCTTGTAGAAGCAGGGATGTCAGCACAGACTGGAGTGTAGAGTCGAGGAAGCTCCAGTTGAAGCAGGTTCAGGAGTTCCTCTTCCCAGCTTAGCCACTGATCCCGTAAGGTCTGAGGATGTATTGGGTCATCCCAGCCGATATCTTGCTTCCACAAGTCCTGAATGAGAACCTTGCCCTGGTAGTGAAGGGCACGATGAAACCTATTGGGTCATACTGGCTAGCCAGGATCTTATACAAGGTCCTCATGGTGGGCTCTGAGGGTTCCAACGGTCTGTGTTTGTACCCTAGTGTGTCGCTGAGACAGTTCCATCTTAAGCCCAGGGTTGGCTCTTGGAGGATGCTGCTGTTCTTTGACAGCCAAAGCTCGCTGCTTGCAGATCTAGCTTCAGGGGGAAGATCCTCAATGAGTGAAGGTACACTGCTTGCCCACTGCCTTATCTCAAAACCACCATCAGAGAGTAGCTTCCGCAGACTGTCAACCAGGTCTTTGGCTTCCTTTACGGAGCAGGTGCTGTGTAGGAAGTTGTCAAAGTAGAATGACTGTTGTAATGTGTCCTTTGGTAAAGCTTGTTCTCCGTGGTCTTGGATGTGACGCTGCAATGCATAGATTGCACAACACGGACTGCAGGTTGTTCCAAAAGGCAATACCTGCCATTTGTAAATGGTTGGCTCTTGCTCCCTCTTCATATCTCTCCAAAGGAACCGCAGCAGTGGCCGGTCGGTGGGCAGCAAGCGGATCTGGTGGAACATACTCTTTATGTCTCCACTCACTGCAACCGAGTGCTGCCGGAATCTGAGAAGAACACCAAGCATAGATGGTCCTAAAGTAGGTCCGGGCAGGAGTAATTCGTTCAGTGACTGTCCTTGGTAATGATATGAGCAGTTAAAGACAATCCTGTCCTTGCCGTTATGATGGACCATATGGTGGGGAATAAACCAAGACTTGGTGGATGGGTTTGCTTGGTCTAAAGAGATCTTAGCTACATATCCAGCCTGTTCTAGCTTCTGTATCTCGTTACAGTAGGACTCCGCTTTGTTAGGGTCTCTGACGAGTCTACGTTCTGTGCTGCGAAGACTAGGCAGTACAGCTTCTTTGAGAGCATGAAGAGTAATTTCCGGGGTACGGCAGAGCAGCGGTGTGGCGTAGCGCAGGGTGCCATTCATGTCTACCCGTGTTGTAGCTGTTTGTAGCAGAGTCAAAGCTTGTTGATCCTGCTTGGAACCGTGACCACCTTAGCGCTGTAGGGAAGTGTGTCGAGCTGCCAAAGGCGCTCAACGTTCTGGAGGAGCTCTTCAGCCGGTGCTGTGGCCAGGTGTAGGCACTGTTGCTCGGTCACTGTGTCTTGGGTGAGTGATGTCGGACCCTGAAGGGTCCAGCCTAGTTTAGTGCACACAGCAATGGGGCTACCAGATGGTCCGGTGCGCACCGGTTGAATGGGCGTTAGTAGCTGTGGCATATCAGACCCAATGAGAAGCAATGGCTGAGCCCGGTCCACTGGAGCTAAGGGGAGCTCTCTCAGGTGCTTGAATTTTCTTTGTAGGGCAGCCACTGGGTAGGAAAAGTCAGAGAGGCACAAGCTATCGGCAGTGAAGGCATGGGAGATCTGATACCTCTCCATAGGTGCATGAATGGGGGACACTTGAAAAGTAACTGATGAACCTTCAAGCTGAGTGACCGTTTGATGAACAGTCCGCAAGGGGAGAGTCTCTGGATGTCTGAGAAGCTTCAACTTATGCACCACTTGAGGGAGAACAATACTCTGTTCTGATCCGTCATCAAGTACAGCGTAAGATTCCATTGTAAGGTCGCCGTTATGCAGGAGAACTTTAATGACCTTCAACATGACCTTCTGTGATCGGTTAAGACGGTCTAAATAGATCCTAGTCTGTGGTAGACTGACCATGAGAACAGAGCGCTGGACCTCTGGGACTGAATCATGCAGGATGTTGAGGTGCGTTTCCTTACAGACTTTGCAAGGCCGCTTAAGGGTACATCCGTCCACAGCATGGCCTCTACCACATCTCCAGCACCGTTTACCCTCCTTGATCCAATTGGCAATCTGACTGGTGGTCAACTTCTTGAATTCTTCACAGGAGTTAAGGTAGTGCTCCTTATTGTCGCAATATGGGCAATAAGGCTTGGGTTTAGCTGTGTGTTTGCCCCTAAACGGCTCTGGAGTGTCTACCTGCTCTTCTTTTGTGAGGAAGACTGACGCTGGTCTCACCTTGGAAGAAGTGAGGCGTGGATCCTTCTTGACTGGCTTGGGTACTTCACTCTGGTACAAGGATACTGCTCGACTGGAGATACGCTTAGCTTGTGACTTAACCTGCAACCAAGCCGCTAGATCCGGGAGACTGTAGGTTATGTCTGTACCAGTCTGCAGAATATGGTGACTCAGGCAGTATTCAACAAACCCATCACGATATGCAGGAGACATTTTACTCAGGAGTCGGTCCACGTGTGAGCCGCAACGTAGCTCATATCCATTCTCCCCTTCCAGGGTCCTTAGCATCCCCACTAAGGACTGGACTGAAAGTGCGAAGGTGTCAAAGGCATTGGCATCACCATACTTCAGTGCTGGGCTGTTGAGAATGGTACCTAACTCTGATTGGACAAGCTGTCTTGGTTGGCCATACTTTTCTTGTAGTGCCTGCAGAGCTGTAGTGTATGGTCTGGTGTCATACATATATGCCTTAGCAAGCTGTAGTGCACTTGGGAGCTTCAAGTGGCCAAGTAATACCTGGAACTTATATTGCTCGCTGAGGTGCCCATGGGCATTGAGTAAGTTGTCCAGGGCCATCTTGAGCAGAGCAAAATCACTTTCACGGCCACTCTCAAACACTGGAAGAGTAAGCTTAGGAATGCCATAGGCAGAAGCAATCATCATTTCAGCTCCGGGGACATGCATATATCCTGGATACGGAGCTGTGAGGGCTGAAGCGACCTGAGATGGTTGGAAGGCAGCGTATGCCGCTGTTGGATTCACATGGTAATGTGTAGCATATCCTGGCAGTAAGTGAGGTGCGCCTTGAGGTGCTGGCAGCATAGGGTTGGCTGAGGTAACAATGTTCTGTGCCATGGCGGAAACTGCTACAGGTGGCTTCGCCACTGGGCCCCTAATGACTGGTGGTGTCACTGGAGTAGCTATTTTAGGTTGGGCTGCTAAGGTAGTAGAGGGATGTGGCGTCACCTGTAGGGACCCTAAAGGTGGTGCTGGTGTAATCAGGGGGAGCTCATTAACCATGGAAATTGGAGCAGGGTGAAGAACGGCTGTATGCTGTGGAGTTGAATGTCGTTGGGGAGATGAGGAAATCAGCTTGGCAATGTCGGCTCGTGACGACTGAGGATGAGCGGCAAAGCTATCTGGTGTTGGGGGGTTGTCCGATGGGGCATTTATACCCTGTTCCCGAAGCAGGGATGATACTAGCTTTGCTACCTCCAGTCTATTCTCGGCCTTCTTGAGGCGCAGCTGGCGCTCCAACTGCTTTGTTAATACTTCTTTGGCTTTGAGGACTTCCTCTTGCTGTCGCTGGGCCTCCTTAGCCTGAAGGTCTAACTTTTGGCATTCAATGTCAGCACGAGTCCTCTTCTATCTGACGTTGAACCTCTTTAAGCTCCATTTCCTTAAGCTATGTACAGTAGATAGAGCAAGAAGGGGAGCTGAACCTCCAGAGACTGAGGTCCGCCTACTGGACTTGGAGCCCGAGCTGGATACACTTCTCTTGGATGTTGTCCTCGATTTGCCACTATGGTTGCTATTGGTGCATGGTCGAGCAGGTGGAGGAGGATCCGGTCGGGGAAGGGGAAAGTATCCAACTTCATAATCTGCCAAGTGAGCAGGTGGATGTCGTTCTCTGTGGGGATGTTCCTTGTTCTCAGCTGGTGTGTCTACTGCTGCGCTGTCCATATCATCAAGAGTGTGCACTCAATCCGGCTCAAAGGACCATGCAACGGAGGGATCTGACCTCCCACAATTTAACTGGTTGAGGCGGCAGATATGGACTTGACTCCGGTCAAAGAATCAGGCTCCGAAGGACGTATGTCTGGTTAACGAAGCTTTATTTGAGTTGCATTGGTGTTTGTGGTATCTCCTCACGAACGCACAAACCAGACAGAATGAAGAAAATAATCAATAAATGTCCGCATCTATTTAAACAGACGTCACAATGCAGTGCTGCTCACTCAACTGACGTCAGCCTGCAATTTCACCGTTTGCCTGCAGGGGGCGTAAACAGGCTTTCCAACACAACCTTATTCCAAATTTGATTCAATCCATTGTTTCTTTCAAAAATTCTAAAATCAATACCCCGTAATGACAATGTGAAAGTAGTGTGTTTGAAATCTTAGCAAATATATTAAAATTAAAAAAGCACATCATTACATTACATAAGTATTCACAGCCTTTGCCATGACACTCAAAATTTAGAGATGATCATCCTTGAGATGTTTCCACAACCTGATTGAGTCCACCACCTGTGGTAAATTCAGTTGATTGGACATGATTTGGAAAGGCACACACCTGTCTATATAAGTTCCCACAGTAAACAGTGCATGTGAGAGCACAAACCAAGCCATGAAGTCCAAGGAATTATCTGGAATGACCTCCGGATTGTATCGAGGCACAGATCTGGGGAAGGGTACAGAAAAATATCTGCAGCATTTAGGGTCTTAGCACAGTGACAGGGCTCTACAGTGCCCCCATTTCACGAGAATTTGCTCCTAAAAATAGACATTTGAGACAAGGAAAAATGATTTACGAGCGCAGTGTGCAAGTAAAAATTACAATCTACCATAATGCATTTTCCCCCCTGCTTCTAATTGTTAAAAAAACTACAATTCCCACATTCCGCAAGGAGTCATGCACCAACTGCAGTAGTTTTCTGTGACAACGCAGTGCAGTCAAAGTGAAATGTGGGAATAACACTGGGGGAAAAGAAAAAGTATAAATTCTGTGTTACTTGAAAATTTTTCAATGCGCTCCTAAATTTCTTTGTGTGCTCCAACAGCTTTTTATTTAGGAGTACACCTGAGTGGCCTCCATCATCCATAAATAGGAGTTTGGAACCACCAGGACTCTTCCTAGAGCTGGCTGCCAGGCCAAACTCAGCAGTTGGGGGAGAAGGGCCTTAGTCAGGGAGGTGAACAAGAACCCGATGGTCACTCTTGACAGAGCTCCAGGGTTTCTCTGTGGAGGAGAGAGAGGAGAACTTTCCAAAAAACAACCATCTCTGCAGCACTCAACCAATCAGGCCTGTATGGTAGTGTGGCCAGACAGAAGCCATTCTTCAGTATAAGACACGAGAGCCCGTCTGGAGTTTGCCAAAAGGCACCTGAAGGAATTTGGAGAAACAAAACTCTCTGGTCTGAGGAAACAAAGATTGAACTCTATGGCCTGAATGGCAAGCGTCATGTCTGGAGGAAACCGCTATTCACCTGGCCAATACCATCCCTAAAGTAAAGCATGGTGGTGGCAGCATTATGCTGTGGGCATGTAATTCAGCGGCAGAAACTCTAAGACTAGTCAGGATCAAAGGAAAAATAAATGCAGCAATGTACAGACATCCTTGTTGAAAACCTGCTCCAGAGTGCTCTGGACCTCAGACTGGGGCAAAGGTTCATCTTCCAACAGGACAACGACCCTAAGCACACAGCCAACATAACAAAGGAGTGGCTACAGGACAACTCTGTGAATGTCCTTGAGTGACCCAGCCAGAGCCCAGACATAGATGTGTCTATGTGAGATGCAGAAATAAAACCATTGAAAGATAGAAGAAGCTGCTAAACTTCGTAACTCAGGGGTCTCCAAGTCCAGTCCTGGAGAGCTACCATCCTGTAGGTTTTCACTTCAACTGCAAATAATGTTGCTGCATTCAGCTCATCATCCAGCTAATTAGTAGAATCAGGTGTGCTAAATTGAGGTTGAAGTGAAAACAGTCCGGGTGGTACAGGGTTGGAGACCCCTGTCGAAACATTTAAAACGTAACCACGGCTTCTCCGACTTTGCCCAGAGTTCTGACATAAGGCACCACCACGTTTTAAATGAGAAATTGTTCTCAACGTGCCCACCTGGTTAAATAAAGGTTAAATAAATAAAAATAAAAAAAATTGGCAAAGCTAGCTGGTTACTATTCTTTTACGTAGCTGACAGCTGTTCAAATCGTTCTCGAGCCTTCACTTGAATAAAAACCCTGTGTATGTTATGATTCCAAAAACCTATGTTTATCATGACAATAAATAATAGTTGAATAGTATTCATTATATCAAATTACATTTATTATTAGTATAAACGTTTCTTTGGAGAACCGCTTGTGTTTCAGAGATTAGTAGTGAACACTAGCTACAGTATCTAGCTAGCTACTACAACATTATTTCATCCATCCGTGAGTGTTTTGTAGTGATTGGTGTTAACGGTGTATCTGCTTACATCTAACTGCACCATTTGTGGTGAAAATCACTCATTTTTTTCTGAAATTCTGAAATCACTGAAGTGAGGCACAAGAACACCACTGCGACATGACAAATTTTAATGTTTGGAAAATACTGGTAGTTTTAAAAAGTTAGAAATGTCTAGCTCCCAGCTCTGTTTGTTTCCCGTTTTAAATCTAAGATGGGAGAGGGATCAGACCAATACAGGTAAACAGAGTTATTACATCGTTGAAGGCCTATTTCACACACAGTTGGATTTCAGTCATTGCTCATAGCATACTCTAGTGAAGCAAGCCGAGACGTAATGTGAAACAGTTTATTTTACCGTTTACATTCCACACAGTTTTTTACAGGTCCCTTGAATCTCAATTGATAGAGCATGCTGCGTGGAACACCAACGATGTGGGTTTGATTCTCACAGGGGACGAGGAAGAAATTGTGCTAAGAATTCACTGCAAAACTTCAGCGTGCTTTTTTGTCTCCTAATTAATTTCATGACATCCAACTTCCTCGGACTCTATATTGTTTATGCAATTTCCAACAGATTGACTTGAGTTATGTTTACAAGCAGCTGATAACCAATATTAGTCGCTAGAGTGCAATGAGAACAGGGTTCCCTGCCTATGATTCCAAACCCACCCTAAGCAATGCTTGACAAACATGCCTCACCCCACAGACCTCACAGGTACACGTCAGCCAGCGCTGCAGTCAAGGCTTGAAACAACCTGGTCTCACAGAATTAAGTCTTACTTTGCTATACCACCCGTGAGCCCCATATTGTGACTCACCACATGGGGAAATCAGTGCTCTGCTAGGAAGAATGTACTAGCACTCTCCTAGGCAGAAGAAACCAGCTCTCTACCAGGCAGAAGATACCATCTCTCTACCAGACAGAACAAACCAGTGCTCTACCAGGCAGAAGAAATTAGTGCTCTACTAAGCAGATGAAACCAGCACTACTGGGCAGAAGAAACCAGCGCTTTGCTAGGCAGAAGAAACCAGCGCTCTACCAGGCAGCAAAAAACAGCGCTCCACCAGGCAGAAGGAAACCAGCCCTCTACTAGGCAGAGGGTCAGTATTTTTTGCAGTGTACCTTGGAGATGTACACCTGGCAGACCATTTGCTCTTCGTGTGGGATGTCTTTGAACATGGAGAGGTAGATGCCCCGGCCCTGGCTGCCTGTGCCCGGCTTGCAGATGTACGTCCTGTGCCTCTTGACACGGTTGTAGGCCTGGAAGTCGTTGTAGCTGGGAAGAGCCGACAGGAGAAACACAACAAAGACATTCAAATTCAAGAGGCAGTTTTATCAAAGACACGCATTCAGCTGCCAGAAATGAACACCTTTGTTCAGATCCATTCCAACACAGCTAAATCCTTCTTGTTCAAGGCAGTACAATAAAATAAAAATACTTAGCCAATGTTTACTCAGGCAATACTTCTTCCTCCTGCTCCAGATATTATACCTTAATTGATGATTTATGAACTGAAATGGTTGTCTTTTAAAATCAACTACCGATAGCAAACAGAATGATGTGTCTGTCTCGCCAACAAGATATCCTTCTTCTTCCCTTTTTCCCTTATTTAGTGTCTTCTATTCAAATTACATATTGTCTGAATGTTATTTGGTGGGATGGTACTACTGCTTGTAGACTACTTATATGGACAGAATGCACAACTACACCAGGTTTACATAAAATTATACATTCACGGCCACTTTATTAGGTACACCTATTCAACTGTTCGTTTATGAAAACATCTAATCAGCCAATCACATGGCAGCAAATCTATGGATTTAGGATTAAGAAAATCTGCTGAAGGTCAAAGCAAGCATCAGATTTGGGAAGCAACAGCGGCCTTAAGCATCTGGAGCCTGCTTCAATAATATATATATAATAAAAGGAGAAGGTATAAACACATAAACTACCGATAGTATACTTCAGATCACTTAAGCCGTTTGCGGGGGGTGGTAAACATCGCCATGGTAACCGCAAGTTCAACCAATCACAGACGTCAGTGTTTTGCTTATAATTGTGGGTAGTGTAGTATTTCTCCAGAAGATCAGAAATAACAAGGTTGATTTAATATCTTGTGGCTTTTATTAGAGATTAATGGGATTTTGCAGGTCTGTTGGGGCCCCCTTTAGATGGCGGGGCCAGTTTCAATTGAAACGGGTGAAACATAGGTAAGGCTGTGGGGAAGAAAGGTAATTTAAGTGACTAAGAATGTTGCGGCATGGTTGTTGGTGCCATACGGGCTGGTTTGAGTTTCAGAAAATGCCCATCTCTAGGGTTTACAGAGAAGGGTCAGGAAGAGAGAAAAAACCCAGTGAGTGTTGATGGCAGAGGACAGAGGAGAATAACCACACTGATTCAAGGTGATAGAAAGGCAACAGTAGCTCAAATAACCACTCGTTACACCCACGGAATGCAGAAGATCATCTCTGAATACACAACACATCGAACGTTGAAGTAGATGGGTTACAGCAACAGAAAACCACAGCTGGTGCCACTACTGTCAGCTACGAAAGGGGAACTGAGGCTACAATTTGCATGGACCCACCAAAATTGTACAATAGAAGACTGGGAAAACATTGCCTGATTTGATGAGTCTCTATTTCGGTTTTGACATTCAGATGGTAGCAGGGATGAATCCATTGCCCTGGATGCCCTGTTGTGTGGCCTTACTGCCCCGCTAAAAATTATAATTATTTCGGCCAAAGGACATCTACAATCTCATTGGCCAATCACTGCGTCCATCACAAACACACATACATACACACAATCTGGAAGACATAGCCACAGAGTGAGCAAAATGAAAAAAAAGTGGCAAAGTGACGGAAATGCGGAAGTGACTTAAACCAGCATTCTATCTGAATTCCAGCTGGGGGCGATACGTCTGGTTGCAAAAGAGGTCGGTTTCTGTAGAAGTCTGAGAATAAGACCCACTTCACACTTGATTTATTACCTCAGTAAACATTTTAATAATGAGTTTATGGTCCCAATCGCTAGTTTTAAGTCTTCTGCAATACAGAATGATGTTCATTTTTTGAATTATGGGCTCATTGATTTTAAAATCGGCGATAAAGCAGGGGGGTGTTTTAGGGCGTGGCTATGGCGTTCGGAAGTACGACAAGACACTCAAAGGAGTCTGCAGTTCAGTTTTTCTGGTAAGTAATGTTACAATTTGTTTCAATAGGTTTTAATACTGATTTTTGTTAGCATCCCAATTAATATAATCAGTTAGCTAGCTAGATCACTCTTCCCTCTAGTCTAAAATCGTCACATCTGGAACCAAGACGCCTGCTCCTGTTACGGCAAATTCGATGACTCAAATCAGATCTCCACAAACCAATTGGTGATGTCACACATGCTACGTCCAGTATATATACAGTGCCTTGCGAAACTATTCGGCCCCCTTGAACCTTTCAACCTTTTGTCACATTTCAGGCTTCAAACATAAAGATATGAAACAGTAATTTTTTTGTGAAGAATCAACAACAAGTATCAGCAAAACTGATAGAGACATAGCCCAAGCGACTTACAGCTGTAATCGCCGCAAAAGGTGGCGCTGCAAAGTATTAACTTAAGGGGGCTGAATAATTTTGCTCGCCCAATTTGTCAGTTTTTTATTTGTTAAAAAAGTTTGAAATATCCAATAAATTTCGTTTCACTTCATGATTGTGTCCCACTTGTTGTTGCTTCTTCACAAAAATCTACAGTTTTATATCTTTATGTTTGAAGCCTGAAATGTGGCAAAAGGTTGAAATGTTCAAGGGGGGCGAATACTTTCGCAAGGCACTGTATATATATGGTCTATGGTCATAGCGACTAAAAATAAAGGTAAGCAAAGAGTACATTGATATATCATAAGGATAGAAATACATCGCTTCAACAACGGTATCAGTCATTGTCAATTTCCTTCACAGTGGTACAGGAGTTCAATTGCCTAAAGTTACTTGCTAGCTACTTTGGTTTGCCGATAGTTAGCTATGCTAACTGGATGCTAATTTCACACACAAACAAGATTGATTTATTTAAAAAGAGGCCAAACATGAAAAACACATGCCTTGACAGCAACACAACCCAACCCACATGGACACAGATCCTCACTGACGCTGCCTTAATGTTTCCATTGACATCTCCATCACCGCGTTTTACAGTCAGGCTAACCCAGAGGCAAAATGTGTTGGTCAAAATCATCACTTCTCAAGCTCAGCAGACATATGGGAAATCTCAGTTTTGCTTATAGCTTGGGTCGGCGCTGCTTACAAGCAACCGGGAGATGAAAAAGATAATCCATTACTGAGATTGTACTGAGAGTAACAAGCTGAGATGTGAGAAGTTTGCGAAAGAGATCAGATCTCATCATCATATCCAAATTACCTCGGTCATAATAAGAAATATTTAGGAGAAATGAGAGATCTCTTCTTTTGATCTAACAAGGATGAATCTAAGTTTATACCTGGTTGTTTATCTTGAGCAAAATTTGACAAATGTGAGCCAAGGTTCGTATTCACGTTTTGGTGTTAAACTGAGCTCAATTATGTTTAGGAGAAACAAAGAAGAAAATACAAAGAGCTCTTCTTCAAGTTTACCTTCCTATGGGAACTCACACACATTTACTTTACATATCATATCTAAGCTCTGGCTTAGTGCGTACATCTGTCAGTGAGACAATGTGTGTGTGTCTGTGTGAATAACAAGAGTTTAGCTTACAATTCATTTGTTCAAGTAGGTTAAAACTAAAATTTAGTTTACCAAGTATGGAGCATGTAATGTGAATTAGATTTTACTACACAATAGAAATTGAAAAAACTAAATGTTAAGGAGAAGCCTATTTTCCTGCAAATTATTTATAGTGCTCCTGTCTAATTCATCTTGTATTCATAGGGTTAGATCTCCATACAGCCTCTCATAGGTTTAGACCTGTAAAACATGTTTGAGGAGAGAGCAGTGTTTTTCACTTTCCACTTTGCTTGATGGCCTTAGTGCCCTGGAAGATGACCTTGGTGCCCTGGCAAATTGGGCACCTTCTTAAGGCCAAGTGGCCTTGCCCCTTAAATCATGAAATTCTGTGCCTGGATGGTAGGGTCAGAATTTGGCGTAAACAGCATTAAAAAATGTATCCATCCTGCCTTGAATCAATGGTTCGGGCTGGTGGTGGTGTAATGGTGTGGGGGATATTTTCTTACTTTTTGCATACTTTCGGCCCCTTAGTACCAATTGAGCATTGTTTAAATGCCACAGCCTACCTGTGTATTGTTGCTGACCATGTCTATCCCTTTATGACCAGTGTACCCATCTTCTAATGGCTACTTCCAGCAGGATAATGCTACATGTCACAAAGCTCACATCATCTCAAACTGGTGTCCTGAACATGACAATGAGTATACTGTACTCAACTGGCCTCCACAGTCACCAGATCAATCCAATCGGGCACATTTGGGATGTGGAACGGGAGATTTGGGATGTGGAAGCACCTTGTTGAATATATGCCATGAAGAATTAAAGCAGTTCTGAAGGCAAACGGGGGTCCAACACAGTAACAGCAAGGTGTACCTACTGCAGTGGCCAGTAAGTGTATATTACCGGTAATGTTGTTCCTGGAACAGTATCGTCCGGTGTAGATGTAGTAAAAACCATGTTAAACCAGACTGGATAGTGAGAAGACAGATTAGTCTGAGTGAAATCAGCTACTGTATTACGTGGATAGCCTAGTCGTTAGAGCATCTGACTGGATAGCCTAGTCGTTAGAGCATCTGACTGGATAGCCTGGTCGTTAGAGCATCTGACTGGATAGCCTAGTCGTTAGAGCATCTGACTGGATAGCCTGGTCGTTAGAGCATCTGACTGGATAGCCTAGTCGTTAGAGCATCTGACTGGATAGCCTAGTCGTTAGAGCATCTGACTGGATAGCCTAGTCGTTAGAGCATCTGACTGGATAGCCTAGTCGTTAGAGCATCTGACTGGATAGCCTAGTCGTTAGAGCATCTGACTGGAAACCGAAAGGTTACTAGATCAAGTCCCTGAGCTGAGTTCATTCAAAGCCAGGTGGTTGCTGAAAATGTCATACTTACATGGTTAATCTCTGGTAGTTAATCTCTGCTAGCTACTACTCACTCAGCTGGGAGACACCAGGTGCGGGGGAAGATGTTGTACTCCCTGGGGAACGTCCTCAGCATGCGGTTCATGTTGCGGGCCAGCATGTCCTTCCTACACAGCTCCAGCATGCCAGGGAAGTGGTTTATCTTCTGTCAGCCATAAACCAAACAAATGCACTATTTGAGCTCTTGATGTAGCCCTCACGTTGTTTCTGCTGATGTCCTGGATGTAGTAACTACACAAAGGCTTTATGTAGCCAACATCTGAACCAATTCAGTAGAAGGTCACCTGGTAGCATTTCATGTCCATGTAGCGCTCCAATGAGATGGTGCTGTCAGTCCAGCAGACTGACCAGTCCTCTCCCTCTACCGCCTCCTTCAGGCCAAATCTGAGCGCTGCACGGCGCACTAACGTCAAAAGAAAGGAACCAGAGATCCAAAAGTTAGGAGATTTGAATGTCACTCGACAGTTAATGAATTGACACCCCTGCTTAGCAGGCAATTGCCAAATTAAATTAAGGTTATTATGCTGCGTGAACATGGCAATGTAACTGATGACCATTGATAAAATTCCAGTGGACTGGTAAATCAAATGATGTTTAAAAATTAATGTGGAAATAGTGATATATATATGTACATAGTGTAATACTGACCTATTTGTATGTCCTCATAATATTGTCACACTGGTTCTCAAGATTTGCGGGCATGTCAATATGGATATTACAGAGTTATTCTTCATGGTTTACATGCATTCTACAATAATTACCTAAACATTAAACATATGTTTTCTTTATTATTTATACTCTATATGACATCATGCATGAAAATCAATGTCTCCAAATGTTGGATTTTATTTATTCATATTGTATCCAAGAGTCTTCTGAATTCAAATCTATAAGGCACTTCACTGTAGACAAAGTATGGCCAAAATTTCAGAGGCCAAAATATCAACATATTGCCAGGCGGACTTCAACCCCCTTAGCCCTAAAAGGATTAACAATTATTTGGACATAATCTGTGAAAAATGTAAAAATCAATACCAGGATTTGGGTAGGATCTAAAATCTAACATTTTCAAAATTACATATGAACATTTTTCCAAAGCATGGCCATTGACCACTTACACGATGAGAAACACATGATGTAAAAATATGTTGCACATCTGCCATCAGCTGAGGTGTCTAATCCCTTGTCTCCATTGTGAGGCCACCTAGGCTATACTAGGCGTTTCTAGGTAAGCTTTAAACCAGGCATGGGGGGTTGGTATGTCTCCACTGCCTTCAGCGGAAAGTGGGCTCTGATGTCTTTCGCGGGAAAAACATTCCTATTACGTTTTTTATGATTTAAGACGGCGTCAGAAGATGACGCCCATCCAGAGCAACCTGTGACTGCCGACCGAGAAGCACTGTAGTAAACAATCACGTAGAGCCAGAAGGGTGCATTTACAAAATGCAAGACCTAGTTTATTTCGATTTGCTTACATTTTCTTTCTTTGGTTTGTGTTTACTTTTTAAACTTCTCGTGAAGTCCAGGCAAAAAGTATTAAATAGGAATCGCAGAGAAAGACTGATCCTGCAATGCGGGCTGCACAGGCAACGCATGCAAAGACGTTCCGCTAATTATTACTTTCCGTAATAACTACCTACAACTTTGTACTTTAAATATGGCGCCAGTTGAAAGCACACACCAAAACACTAGTGTGACATCACGTCTACGTTTTCACCTAGACCAATCAGTGATTTTGCCGAACTGGAACCAGGGATAAGACCGCCCAACGGTGCTGCTGGCACGAGCTTCCAAACGAGGTTGCCAGCCTGCTAAAATGTGAAAAGTTAGAGTTCCAGAAATCAAAGGGTAATGGAGACATCTATAACCAGGCGGGAACGGTGAATTTCACGGTTCTACATGGTAATGGAGACGAGGCATATGGTCTAAAGCAGTGGTTCTCAAACCTCTCCTCTGGGACCCCCAGCCATCTCACAGTTTTGTAGTAGCCCTGAACTAGCTCATCTGATTGAAGCAGGTAAGGGCTTAATGATTAGTTGACAAGTTTATTCAGGTGTGCTAGCTCTGGGATACATCTAATATATGGCATGGCTGGGGGTCCCCCAGGAGAGGTTTGAGAACCACTGTTCTAAGGCCCCATCCACACAAACACGGGTATTTTTGAAACCAAAGTTTTTTCTATGCGGTTATGCCTTTCATCCCCACGAAAACGCTGTATCAGGTCACTGAAACCAAGCTTTTTTGAAAACTCCAGCCAGGGTGAAGTTTTTTAGAAACTCCGGTTACAGTGATGTCGTGTGGACGGTGAAAACTGAGATTTTGGCACATGACGTCCAAGTGCACGCTGTTATCTCTGTTTAACGTCATTGTGCGCCACTATCTCCATTGTTTACATGAGGAGAATTTGTGCAAAAATAATACAATTTAAAAGACTTGTGCGATGGCGGACGTAGCCAAACCATCGCTGCTAATAACTTTGCTGCTAGCAGGGCTTATATACCGATACATGCACATTTATCGTATTATATTGCTGAACAGAGGCGTCAGAATGCAATACTGCTCAGGTCACTGCTTATGACTACACTACGCTCCCAGGACACAGACCTCGCCGGATTTGGACGAGAACTACCAGAACAGTTAATAACCATTATTTAAGCTTCTGATTGGCCAAAATGGCTTTACGGTTAGGGTTATATCATCACCTGTGGGTTTGGCATGCTCTTGACACCACATGATTGGGCGTTTTTGCGTTTTCATGTGGACAGAGATTTTTTTAAACCGTGCTTGTGTGGATGAGATTTTTTTTTAAACTAACGAAGAAAAACTCTGTTTTCAAAAATACCCGTGTACGTGTGGACGGGGCCTAAGAGAACGTAAAACTCTGCACACTCAAGATCATTGTAAACAAATGTAATATTGAGGTTTCAGTCGGCTGAAATCATCATCAGATTTTAGTATACGTTTCATTTGAAAAGACGCCATATATAAACGACACAAATCAGGCGTGATAGGAGGCACCTGTGTTAAAGCACAATGGAGTGTGCTCGATGAATCAAATGAGTAATCAAGAGCAATACACGACACAGTTTCTCCCAAAAACATAGTATTATAATTCTACCTTGTGAACCTATATACAGAGTAATTTTACATTAACAAAATATTCAGTGCAGGCTCCATATAAAAAGCATAGATCAGGTATAATAGTCGACACATAGATGCACCATAACGTGTGCAGAATGTGTCACATGATCAAACAATGCAAACCGCAAATCATTACTCAAAAAGAAAAACATGATGTCAGTTTGTGACTTCAGTGCACTCTCTTTAACTGTAATAAAATGTCCATATGTCCATATTGTGTAAAATGTCTGAATGTGGATTTCATTATTTCAAGAAGTAATCACAAAGATCTGACACACATCCAGAGGAAGGATCTATATTTGCCATTGGCAGGATGTAAATGAGGTATTTTGGTTCATGAGCGTGCATGTGGGCCTAGTGAGTGTGTGTGGATAACATTATCCAAGCTCGGGTAATGGCAGCGGAAAATGTTTATTGACCTGTGGCTGTTTATTTAATTCTCCTAATTAGTTTAGCTAGTGTTGTGGTTGTGTGTGGTTGTGTGTGTGTGTGTGTGTGTGTGTGTGTGTGTGTGTGTGTGTGTGTGTGTGTGTGTGTGTGTGTGTGTGTGTGTGTGTGTGTGTGTGTGTGTGTGTGTGT
>JACXGM010004309.1:0-15309 GCA_016801145.1 Umbra pygmaea | reverse complement strand
CCCAGCTGCCGTCTCATCCTCCCATGTTGAACGTAGTGCGGCCTGAACGCCGTCTGGCTCTGCCAACAAAGCATGCCACACATTTATGGGCTTGTATGTACGTGCCACGATCCTAGAGCCAGATCCCAGACACTCTTCTCTCCCAGACAAAGGTCTCATCACAGCAGGTCACCATTTGAAGCTGAGCTTCCTTCTTCTTTAAGATATCGTTTAAATTAGGCCAAGATGAATGGTTGGCAGTCGAGAACGTTTTAGTGGAGTCAGTAAATACTTGGCATGTCCGAATAAATCCTTTCCCATGACAATTCAGACCCACGGAATGTTTTAAAGTCTGACGGTGTGTCAACACCTGAAATTATGGGATGTAGCTGACATCACTCTGCTGAACCATCACTTGTGTGTGAAAGTGCTTAATATTTTTGACAGTTTATTCCATTGCCGTCACAAAGGGTAAACAATATTGCAAGAATGTTTTTTCTGTAAAAATAGCCTGTCGTTCACCTTCGTGATGCCCAAGGCCATGTGCGCGCAGAGTTAAATAGGTCTAGGTTAATGAGTTGAATTGATGACATTTTAATGATGTACAATCAATGACTATACATCATAGAGACAATGGCATTGATTGATCAGCTTTACGGGGATTATGCCTGATCCATTATCATTACTCATTCCTGTGTTCAGGGTGTAACTCGTTACTAATCATCAGGTTTGATCGTTGGCTGCACAGGGAGCCACTCACCACTCTCATACTTGCAGTTGATCAGGTTGATCGATAGTAATCTGAAAGAGAAGGAGACAAAGTTATCTCGACCCGTGTTAAAAAGGAATTCTCCTCTTGATTGGTCAACATTCAAATCAAGGATGTATTGCTGTGATCGTTTAACCCGTTACGATTGATGTCAAAGTAGTTTTCATTCAATGACAGAGTTTGTTGTAGGAGTTTCTGTCTGATACAGTCTAAGCCTTGTGTCTCATTCTCCCCCTACAACCCTGAGACTCTAGCCTCTGCTTCCTGTTCTGTAAATAAAAATGTCCCCCCAAAATCTTTAGCAAAAAAGGTTTGTTTTCATTCAGATGCAACTTGACATTGATTGTTGTATTAACACATACGCTTTTACAATAAGAGACAGCACGGTAAAAAAACACTATGAGTCTATGTTGATGCTTTCTAAAAGGTGCACCCCGTGTCAACAGCATGTCATTTCTCTAAAGGCTCACGTTCCCCTAGAGTCTGCTGACGGACACACAATGAACCAGGGCCCCTCCTTCTCTCTAACTACCTTGTTTTACTGAGCCAAGACTCATCCCTAACCAAAACAACAGTTGGATTCATACTAGTGTCTCTACTGCCCCCTAGTGGCTGCTGGTTGATGAGGCACTACGCCCACACACGCTCATGTCCAATCATGGAAATCTACAGGCTGAGACGCGTTAGAATCACAAACATCTGTACAGCACGGCCAGCATGCTCCAAAGTCAGACTCATATGATATAAATAAACAAAAAGATGAGAAGAAATATAAAAAGAAAAAATAATAATAATGAACCAGTTCGAAGCACTCCTTTAATGAGAGTCAGAATAAAACTGCGGAGTACATCACATTATGAACAGGCCTATTAAAAATCACCCCAAAAATAATTAAGAGGAGGGCGATTTGACTCTCCGCCGTTGGAGATGACAGACTCTTAAAACGTAGTTGCCTTGTAATCAGTATCAGAGAGAGCTCATTTTAGGGATCTGTATAGTTCACAAGACGCTTATTACTACTTTCAGAATTGTTAAGACTTCTGCTCTCACAGTTAAAAAAAGGTGTGCGCCACACTGTGCAGTAAAGGAATCTGCTATAAACTGACCTTCATGGACACAAGTGTCCTTGGCACATGGTATGCAAGGTATTTCAACAAAGAGAGGAATGGAGGTGGTTTGGGTACAATGTTGACACCCAGGGTATGGGCAAACCAAAATATTACAAAGCCTTCGAATACCTGGGTTATTTAAACGACCAGTAATGTCGCTATAATTATTAACAGCTACATTTTTCTACATTTATTGCCATCATCAATGCGTATGGAAGTACAATATATGTATATCAGTATGTGGTAAAAAAATACAAATAAATGGAGAGTCGTTACATTTTCATCACTGAGTTTTGTGGTACCGCTCACCACCGAGCAACATGACTGGCCAGAACCAACACCACCCGACCACGCTCCGCCTCAAGCCGTCCATACCACCCAACAGCACCACGATCCTATCCAGTATCCCGACCACCAATGTCAGAGCGCAGACATCAAATAGACCCCTGTAAACGTGCCTCTTTACCTCTTGTTTGTGGGGCTGTGGACTGCTAGCCACAGCTTTCATCGCCTGTGTAGTTTGTGGGAGGGCTGGGGGACCTTGGGGGCCTCTGGTGTGGGTGGGGGGGTACTTTTTATGGACAGGTACTGTAACCAGAGAGCTGGCTGCCGCTGCAGTCGCCCACTGTCTTTACAGACGGGCAGCTGCTCATAACCCGCACAGCGCTGCCTGCTGCTGCCACCTCCCACCCAGCCCCTTAACGCATTCCTCCCGGCATCCCCTTTGCCCAGACTCAACCTGCCCCTGGGGATCAAAACTGACTTCCAGCACTGCCACCGCCATGCCGTAAATAATGTGTGCATGTATGTAGACGAAACTGAGCCTTGGGCTACCTCCTTTTCTTCTTGGTCTTCTTCGTCCTGACTGTGGCCACTAGAGGGGAGAGATGTGGAGATGTGGGCCCCCGTCCCTCATGACCTAGCTGGGCATGGCGAATCTCAGGGCAGCGACGCCTTGAGGAATGAGGTTTCTCTTCCGTTGGCACATCCTCAGGAAGGCTCATCCTGCGGGCAGCAATGAGTAACAAACAACTTTTATTATCAATCTCTATAGCTGACAATCGAACCGGAATTGTACAATCGATTCAAAAGTATTTACAATACTAATTATCCAACGAAATTCTATGTGTTTTGACTGAAAATGATTTTTTGTGCATTGGGAAGTAATCACTAACAAACCACTAAAATGAACAGTGAACGGTCAAATGTGCTCTCAGCATTAACTGCTGCCATATGTTAACACCTCAGCACTCCAGTTATCACTTTCACCTATAGAAGTAGGCAGACTGTATTTGAGATCATGTTATCTACTTACCGACGGACCTGTTATGTTATCAGTAAGGCATACGAATGTGCCTAACCAGAGGGACACCTGAGCTAACTGGGCCAGACAGTAAATAGCTCCGATTACGAGTGCGGGCACATCAAAGCACTGGCGTTCTCAAGCAAAGACACTCTTGTAAAATCCTGTGAGGTAATTGGCTGCTGTGCAGATGGATATGAGCTAAGACATTAGGGGCTGACTTGGACACACCCAACCTGGCTGGCTGCTATAGCAACATAAGCACCTGAGTTGTCTAGTCCCTTTTCATCTAATTAGATGGATGTTGTGTTTGAACTCAGGTAAGGTGTCAACAGCCCTAAGGTTTAGGGTTAGGGGATGTGTATGGGTTAAGATTAGGGTCAATAAGAATTTGCATACAAATATTTTTGTCCCCACAAATACTTCAATAAAAGCCTACAATTATTGTACATGTACCCTTGCAATCTCATGATGGCGTTTTATCTACAATAAAATAATAGCTGTAGTAATAATAATAAAAATATGTAACTATTAATAAATCATATGAAGCCTCAGAGCACTGTCGAATCTCGAATTATCAAATTATCTAGCTCGGTCTCAAACCTATGCGTTTAGATATTATGCCTTGTCAGTTAGCGGGAGTCACTGATTGCATTTCACTCAGCTAGGGTGAAGTCAGCTAAAATGGGCTATCAGGTAAAATGGGCCAAATGGTTGTAGCGTCATATCACCTTAAACATTTTTACATGAAGTTGTCAGAGCATTTGTAAGGTAAGTGAGCCTTACATAGTAGCCTACATTTCATTCATCACTAATAAGGGTACTAAAGCAATTATAAGTAAGCTTATTTTAAAACAATTACACCTTTTCACATAAAATATATATATATAGGCTATAAATTTAAGATTTATAAAAATATCAGTAGATCTCTGTAAGCCATTTACCAAAATAAAAAAATCTACTTGTCTACTAATTGTCAAGCCCTTGTCTGCTACGTTCGGCGAGATAGTTCAGGGAAACACCAAAGTTGTGAGATAACTAATGACATCGTATGTCTTAGACTCAAAAATGAAATAAAATGGATTCGTTATATTTTGAATTCTGACTGACGCTGTGGACAAGAGTTAAATTTAAAATTAACACCTTTTTAGAAACGTCGGTCCCTCAAAACCCACAGTAGCCCATCCAACTGTCAACTTAAACACGTCTCGGGATTCTTAACTACCATAGTTATTATTATCTGTCAGTATTTAGCGTTTATTAGATACATTTGTTATTACCTTAATCATATCAGTTCCTTAAATATGATCCTTAAGAAAAAAGCGTCGTAGTTTTTGAATGGCTAAGCTTTATAGCATTTTAGGACTTGACAAGCATTTGATCGATACCTTCATTCCTCCAGCTGTCGACCATCCAGACACCTTGTAGTTATGGTGACAGTGGACATTCTAGAATCCCGTAGACAAATTACACATGAGAATCTTTAGTTACAACGCTGATCTAATTACTAAGAAGATGAAACTGTATCTAATTACGGGCGACACTGCCTGAAAGCGTAGCTCACTTCTATTTCTTACATGTTCATTTTGTTTGCGTTTAGCATACCAACACCTTAATAGCCTATAGGTTTGAAAATGGACGCAAACGATGACGAAAAAACAACATTTTAGGCGTATCTAACTGGCTATCATTTTGCCAAATACACAAAGATCTGAAAAAAATTAAGAGACCATTGCATTTTTTTCTTAAATCAACCTGAAAGACTGGCGGAGAGCATGCCAAGACGCATGAAAGACAACTATATGATTATATAATTATTATTATTCCAACAAATACTGATTTCTGAACTCTTCCTATGTTAACACATTAGTATTGTGTTGTTTAAAAATGAATTTGAACTTAGTGTCTGACAACACTGGATCCTTTTTGTTATTTTGACCAGCTGTAATTTTCTGCAAATAAATTATCTGGATAACAACATTTTTATTTAGAATTTGGGAGAAATGCTCTCAGTAGTTTATAGAAAAAAACAAAAAATATACATTTTAGCCAAACACTTTGCTACTATCAATAGTAAACTCAGAGAAACATATGTTTTTGTGGTCTCTTCCAAAAGCTGTACTGAAAATCCGAAACTTTGAAAACTGACTTTTTGATCCAATATTGAGATCAAACATTCCTCCTTATCTTTAATGTATATTTAGTTTAGTGTATTATTATTACTATTATTACATTCAAGTATCTAATTTAAAAATAAATTGGACGTCGATATTGATCACGTGATCTGCGAGGGATGTGCGCTTTCCTGCTAATATTCAAATGAGGTTTGCTCCTGTTTTGGACCAATCGGCTGTCTTATGTCCAGCATTACAGTGTCACAGTACAACGGCCAGTGCAGGGTACTGCCTGTTCAGTATACAACGACACAAAGCCTATTCTGTGACTTGCTCCAAGCCCAAATTACAATCAATTGATAGGTGTTTGGGCTCAATGGGCTGTTGTGGAGGGACTGGTTTCAGCCACACGCCCTCCTGAGTGAGACTCGCACACGTTATTGTTTGACCTATGAGGATGGACTTCATAACACCCTACATGATATAGCTGCTATATTATACTTCCTTCCCCTATAAGCATTCTCCTCTAACTGATCCTGTCATATTTCTAGCTGTTGGGTGGCCATTTTCCTCCCTCGCCCTGAACAGGGCCTATAAATCAGATGGTCTTGTCCTCCGCCTCCCCCTGAACATTTTACAGGTTTCAATTAATCCAAATGATTTCAACAGGAAATCTGACGAACCAATCAATCCACCTGCACATTTCAATACCCCAGCAGATCCGTCGAGTGCCTCTGTGTCCGTAACTGCATGGCTCCATTGCTCTTGTAAAAACATTATTAATTGCCGTGCGAGCTGAGCAATCCATCTTTCTCCATCTGCCCGGTATGGGCCCGGCAGGCAGCGCGGCACAGGCCGAATTGTAATAATGTGCTCCGGCGACACGCAGCGCCTTCCACTACGTCGCTTTAATCCCATTAAAACGGCTATCAGCTGTAGTGCCGCTCCCTTTTTTTTCCAGGCACGCAGGGCCTTGCGAGCTGCTACTGACACTGCGAAACACCGGTGTGGTCAGGGCGGTTTGGGGAGTTTCAAAACTCATCCGTCTTTAGACTCTGGACCTATCGATCTCTCTGATTGTGGTCATTATTACCGTGCTATTGTTGGGAAGAATGCTGAATAGGTGTGTGTTTGCGCACTGTGTATGGGTGCCTCTATATCTCACGCTAATGCACGTGTGTGCCATTGTCCATAACCCGCCCTCCCTTGCCTCTAGTGAACACATATGGACAAGCAAGCTGTTCATCCTGGTTGCCTATGGGACTTTAAATAATGCTTTTTGTATTTTGTCGATATTGTAGGTTAAATGCCTATATTTTTTACATTTTTATTATCTCCAGATAATTTGTTGAAACCAGGTCACCAGCAGCTGGTCTGTGGAGAAGAAAGACCACCTAACCTCTACCCTCTTCCCAAGGAATATCACATATGGACCCCAGAGCACTGAAATCCAGCCACACACACACCCACAGAACACACACCCACAAACACACACACCCACAAACACACACACACCCACAAACACACACACCTCACAACTTCCATTTCTTTCCTTAAAAGCTAATTTCCTGCAATGTTCCATTGTACGCCAGGGGCTCAGAAGAAATGTGCTATTTTATAGCTAATCTAGTGCTACTGTTGACATTATCACATAGGCTAAGAGAAGATGTTTTTACATTGAATCTAATCTCCTGCCATTATGCTGTACACAATATACAGTTTGCTATGAGGCACAGATAAAATGTTTATAGTTTTAATTTCTTACAACTCTACACATTCTGCTGTTGTAATAAGCTTTTTATGTGAAGTAAACTGTCCATGGGATCCAATTGGACGAGCTTGCCCTGTATGCCCATTGGGTACAGCTTCCCCCTCATCCAGAGGCCAACCACTCATCCAAAGATCAACCTCCACTCATCCACAGACAAAAGTCCAATCATCCATAGACAAATGTCTACTCATCTACCGACCATCTTCCACTCATCCACAGATCAACTTCCACTCATCCACAGATCAACTTCCACTCATCCACAGATCAATGTCCACTCATCCACAGACAAATGTTCAATCATCCACAGATCAACCTCCGCTCATCCACAGATCATCTTCCACTCATCCACAGAACAACCTCCACTCATCCACTGACAATCTTCCACTCATCCACAATACAACCTCCACTCATCCACTGACCATCTTCCACTCATCCACAATACAACCTCCACTCATCCACTGACCATCTTCCACTCATCCACTGACCATCTTCCACTCATCCACAATACAACCTCCACTCATCCACAATACAACCTCTACTCATCCACTGACCATCTTCTACTCATCCACTGACCATCTTTCACTCATCCATTGACCACCTCCCCCTCATCCACAGACCAACTGTAGGTTCCTACTGTATGATATAGTACAGAACAGCCGAGAGTTGGTTCTCAGATAATGTCTTCACTCAGGCGTGGAGACATTCCCACCATCTAATAAAACCAATGATGCACTGACAGTTATCCCGTAGTCACAATGGCAGTCATAACACTTCTCTAGTAGACAGGAATTCTAAAGGAAGGTTTATTCACATGGAATGGCCACAAATCCATTTAGTGTATGTTAGCGTTTCACTATCAGGTTCCCCGTGTGTGAGTGTTTGTGTGCACGTTACAAACACACCTCAGTGGTCGGCAGGCCATTTGGTCACAGTGTGTATTTACAAATGTCTGCTGAGGGATATCCTTGCTTTACAGCGCTAATCAATTAGCCTGCTCTGGTTTGTCACAGTCCAGACCCAGGGAAATAAGCCCCAATCGCCTGTTAAGAATGTATTGATTTTACACTTGCCAGAGTCAAGGCATGTTGTTGATGGTGCACCATGGAGGGGTGGACTGGGGAGGTGTTCAGGGGGGGATGTGGTCCCTAGAGAGCTAACGTGTGATTCAGTACCACCCCCAACCTCCAACCACCTCCCAAAGTTTAGTAGTGACTTCAGCCCTAACCCAGCAGGCACTTTGACACAGCCAACTGAAAGAAATCCAGAGCCTTTTTTCACTAATTCTAGCCACATTGAGCTGGCTACAGAGACACTTGGTTGTTGATGAATCTCCTAGCATAATCTCTGACAGTAATGGATAGTAGACTAGCACCAAACAGCATGCAGGGGCAGTTGAGTTGAAATACCTTAAAACTAATTATGATCATGACCCCCTACTGGACCTTCAACCTCCAATTAGGCATTGTCTAATATCCCTCGGGCTCTGTAGAGCTGAAATACCACAAATAATAATGTGGTCCTGTTTTTTATCATCAGTGATTATTTTTTATTTTGGTTACACTTTATTTGGAGAGTCCGAAATTCCATCTGTAGGGGAATTTCGGACTCTCCAAATTATCAACAAACTATCTGTTGATAAGCAACTAATTGTGTAGTTTAAGGCTAGAGGTAAGTTTAGAATATGTTTTAGGGTAATGGTTAAGGTTAGGCTTAACATTAGGGAAAGGGTTAAGGTTATGGTTAGTAGATAGTTTGTAAAAAAAAATTTGATAGTCTGCAGATAATCTGTAGAGCATCTACAGATACACTTTTTGGACTCTCAAAATAAAGTGTTACCTTTATTTTTAGTTGTTTCCTTTTTTAATGTATTATTATTGTTTTTTTTTAATGCTTATTTTCCACTTGCTTTTGCAATGTAAACAAATGTGTCCCATGCCAATAAAGCCCTAAATCGAATTATTTGGTCGAATTACGATAAGGCAGTGTTAAACATTGAGATGAAACACAACCAATGAGAAATATTGGAAGGGGTTTATCTTAGTGTTTGACTTTTGGTTTTGGGTTGTTTTAGGATATCCCTCAATGTTACTTTTAAAGGCGCTATATAAAATAAATCTTATTATAATTATTATTATTAGGCAGGCTGGATATAGCAATCCATAGAGCATATGGACACAGATGTAGAGGCAACTGACCAAATTAGATTTACTTCTGTGTTTCATACAGTAGATTAGGCGATGTCTGGTCTCTTATTCACTGCAGTGAGCAGTTGCAAAAACTGCAAAACATCAATGGACATACAGTCAAACTGCATTGCACTGTTTCTTCAAAATGTATGACAGATAAATCTAATTATTCCTTTCCATGAAAATGATTTCATTTTTGCTTCAGAGATTGAAAAACCCCATCTAGGATGGCGATGACTGCCACTGGTTGAAACATAAAGCCTAACTCCCTCAGACATCATCAATCCCGGCCTACCAATACTTCTAGCCAAGCCTCCCAACATCCAATATCATCTCCGTCTGCGTAGTGAGCTCGCCAGGTGCCGGGCTCCAGGCACGACTGCCCTTTGACCTCACCAAAGGACTACTGCACTATCCAACTGTTATGGTAGGGCAGGTCAGTGTTCTGCCGTTTTTCATCCTCTGTCCACTGCATTGTCATGGAGATGACGTTGTCATGGTCACCGTGGCAGCGTCATCATGGCAGAGCACGTGCCTCAAAGTTTCAGCAGCAAATTTGGACACAGCTAACAGCTGTATCGTCATATGCTTTCTGTGTATTGTGCGGGCATCCTGTGGGCTCATGGGAAATGGGCTGTTTTGTTGGTAATCAAAACATCTACAATGGCTGGTTCGAGAGGCAAATGGAGTGGTCTATTTCATCAGAACACAGGATTCAGTTTAAACTAAACCATTGAAAGCTTACATTCCAAACTATTGGGCTAATATTTAAAATCGCTATGGCTTGTCTTATAATTAGAGCATCGACATTAAGCTGTCACAGGATATTACAATGTTGCTCCCCCATTTTCTTCCTATTGTTTCTGTTAGGAATCCACATTTTTAGCCCCTTATCCCTAAATCTAACCCTAATACTAACCCTTACCTTAACCTCAATTGTCAATCTTTGTTATATTAATAATGCCTGTACCCAAAACGTAACCCCAAATCTAGCTATATTTACAATTGTAAGCTTACCGCAAACCTACAGTAACACCTCAGATGGAAACTAAAATGTGTCTAGTGGAGACTTGCCAAATGTCTTTTTGCACGTAAACCTGGATTACACACAAACAGATGTCAGCTGCCTGTCTGGAATTCTAATATTGTAGCTTGGCAGGCCTTTGTGTTTGTAGGCCCAGTCAAAACACAGGGGTTTTGGCCCATGTTTCCAGGTCTCCCAGCCTTTGGCCCGGCACATCCTACCCATGTGTGTGAAGCCTGGGGTGGGCCTGATGGGAACTTGACCCCCTGGTCCTACGTGAGGCCCTCCTCCCTCTGGCTGATTACAAGGACACAACTTACAGGCTCCTGCACTTTTCTCCACCACACAAACACAAACCACACATCTAAGACACACACCTCACACACACACACACCACACACACACACACCACACACACACATCTAACACACACACCACACACACACACACACCACACCCACCCACACACACACACCACACACACACACACACACACACACACACCACACAAACACACACACACACATGCACACACACCACACACACACACACACACACACATCAACAAACACACCACACACATCTAACACACACACACCCCACATACACACACACACACATATATGTCACATATACATACACACCACATCCACTACACACAAACACACATCTAACACAAACACCACAGACACACATAAACCCCACAGACACACACAAACACCACAGACACACACAAACACCACAGACACACACAAACACCACAGACACACATAAAGCACAGATTTCACACTCTGCAGTCAAATATGTACCCTATACCCAAGACAATATCAAACACACCAGACAATAACACACCCATACCTTAAACAAAACAAACACACCAGACAATAACACACACATACCCTACACAAAACAAACACATCAGACAATAACACACCCATACCCTACACAAAACAAACACATCAGACAATAACACACCCATACCCTACACAAAACAAACACACCAGACAATAACACATCCATACCTTAAACAAAACAAACAGACACACACACCAGACAATGTATATCTTTGTGTAGCAGACTCTTATCCAGAATAACTTATAGTAAATACAGGAACGTCCCACTGATGCCACAATAACACACACATTCCCCTTCACAATAACACACGCACGCCAGACAATAACACACACACCAGACACACACCAGACACACACCAGACACACACACACACACACTAGAAAATAAACACACACGTACCCCAGACATTAAAACACACTTAAACCAGATATTCACATTCACACACCAGACGCACACAAATTGGCCACAACACCACATGAACATTTAAAATACAAACTCTTTCACTTAACAAAAACAACAAAACATCCTACTCACTACAATGCCTCCCCACCAGAACCACAGAATCGAAAATGCCCCCCCCCACACCACCATACACACACACCACAGACACACACATTAATCTCAGTCTCCATCGCCCACTCCAACAGTCTCTCACTCCTCTCTCTCACTCCATCTTTGTCTATCTGTCTCTCTCTTTTTCCATTGAACACGCATGCACGCTCGGTAGACTGGGCAGGAAACCCTACATTCTGAATGTGAGGTTATGGCATCCGTGTGGACAACAGCCATGAGCCCGTAAAACCCTTTCAGAGCCTCCAACTACCCAGCAATGGAGACCCATTACACTCTTTATCACTTCTATGCCGGTGGTTATGAGGAGGTGGGGGGGTTGCACCGCTCCAAAATGGCTGCCAGTGACCATGAATGGCCACTGTTTTAGTTAGCTTTGGATTTAGACGATCCAGTCTGCTGGGTTGATCTTTGATTTTGTTGTTGTTAAGAGACGGTTTCTCCCGATGCTGCATTTTTAATACGGTCAACAGGATGCTTCTGTTGCAGTATTTTCGACTTAATTATGACAGTCTTACCTTCTGATGTCAGCTGTCAGTGTGAGGAGATGTGCCGTACAATACAAACGCATGCCAAAGCCTGGGGGTTGACGCTTCATCACTGGTTCAGCCTCGAGCTGATCTGACTGCAGTCACTGTGAAGGCCTCTGATGGCCAAATCACTGTCAGATGAGCAACACTTAACACACAATTGTTAGAGTTTAACGTTCCCAAAAATGAGGTACCGTTTTTTTTGTTTGTTGTAGATATCCCAACGACCCACTCTTTGATGGATGGATCTAAAATGTACATTCACATATTTATTTAGCATGTTGACTGAGAGCAGCTTCTTATTTACAGCAATGGACTGGGGAGAAGGGGGGGTGAGGGAAGGGGATGAGCCATTTGAAAGCTGGGGATGATTAGGTTGCCATGACGGTATTAAGGACAGATTGGAAATTAGTCCAGTACACGGGTCTAACACCCCTACTCTTACGAATAGTGCCATGGGATCTTAAGTGACCACTGAGTCAGGACACAGGCTTGGCTCCAGGATGAAATAACTGGGGGTTGGACGATTTTTTTTTACCAATGGGTGGCATGACTAATTTATATACCTTTTGCAATGCTTATGGGGAAATAGAACTGTAAAGGCAAACAACACCCATTTAACATCCAACCCGAAAGACGGCACCCTACGCAGTGCAAATGTCCCCATCACTGCCCTGGGGCATTGGGAATGATCTTTAGACCAGAGGGAGGAGTGCCCCCTACTGGCCCTCCAACACCACTTCCTGCAGCATCGGTCTCCCATTCAGGGACTAACCAGGCCCGACCCTGCTTAGCTTTAGAGGCAAACCAGCAGTTGAATACATGGCGCTATCCTTACTTATCGTGTAACCCATTAAGTCCCACCAACTAACTCACCTTTAAATGGTGGAAGCCTTGAATGGGTCAATGGCCATGCTCAAAACTGTGACATCCATGTTAGGTCCTGTGTCACCCAGAGCTGAGCACTTCCTCTCTGGGAAAAGGGGGCCCCCTGGAGGCCTAAAATAGCATGTACACCTCTTCAGAGTCTACACGATTAAAATGCAATGGAGCAAATCTTAATAACTACATGAATAGCACAGTAAAGTTTGGGATGGGTTGTGGATTATATGGGATATTAGTGCAATAGATTGAATTCTAGTGAATTCTCAGAGGTTATTTCTACATCTTGAGCCATATAAATGCATCCCCCCTGTGCTTTGTAGGTCTGTAGCACTGTTCTCACCCCCACTAGCTTGCTGGCTGACTAGGAGCTCTGCTCAGTGTGTCTTGTAAAGGCGCCATAATTTATTGCTCTTGTCATCTGTAAAACATATAAAATCTTCCCTCCGCTCAAGCAAACCAGCATGGCACTGGAATGGGATCCATCTAACTGTATTAGGGACCCGTGACCACCCCCCCCCCTTAACTGACGCCAGATTTCAATACCATAATGTGGACCTCTTTGAATTTGCCTTTTTTTAATGCATCGACTTATGTGTTGACTAACCTTGTCGAAAACCCTTCCAGCCAGTGTCCAAGAGGATTTGCAACATCTGGCAGCGCTACATCTCGCTCCCCGTTGTGAACTGTATCGAACAACTTGAAGTTGTTAGCAACGGACGGTGTAGCTTTGCGAAGATAAAGTTGGGATTTCAACCAAATCCTTCGTTGCACAGGCTTTAGATTTAGTTTTAACAGCTGTGGCTGCAGCACATCTACGGTGGATGATCGAGCTTTGGAGAGGGCCCAGGGCGGGCGGGGTTGTGAGAGCGTGACCTGTCCCTGAAGACGGTCAGAACAGACTGTGAAAGGATCCAACACCCTGACGTGTGTTTTATCAACATCCATTACTGTCAGACATACTGGGTGCATCTTAATAAACCTCAGTGAACTTCTTCTCTTCCTTAACTTAGCTAAAGGACTGCTGTTGACAGCCACACGTTGGTTGTAGAAGGTATCTTGGCCGACACAGGAGGGAGGCGAAATTGTGGCAGAGCGGGGTGAGAAGGAGGGAGAATTCTACGATTGATTTATGCCACCGCTATAATCCTGCGAGGCCCATGTTAAGGCCTGGCCGTTAAAATGATATAGACATCCTGACACGTTATGAAGGGAAGACCTGGCATTTCAGGTCGTCGGGGAGATCTGGCTCAGAGGTCACCACTCGGGCTGACAGTAGGCAGGTATATGCACAGAATAACATTTTGGTCAAACGAACTTCAGTTCACAGCAGATGTGGGGCTGATTTGAACACCCAGAGAGACACACCCAGGCCTTCACACAGCCAGCAGTGGATCAAGTTGACTGTAGTGCATAGGCAGGCTGTTACCAACAGGGGGAGACAAAGCTCTTGTCAACTGAAAGGCTGAACAGCTTTGGAGTTTTGGGGATAAAATAATGGGCCTTTCTCAATCTGTGTTCTTGTCTGTACTTGTGTTCTTGTGTTCTTGTGAAACGTCATCTTTTGTGGCCCAAGTACTGTCCCAATACACAAGTTCGCATTTTGGCAAGAACGGTTAAAGATCCCGGAAGTGTTCTTGACACGCCCATTTTTTTTTTACTGAGGAACTTCCCAAAAGTTGTGAACATAGCCCAACCCAGAAATGTCATCTATTACAGTAACTTGTGGCATCTCTGCCCACAAGTGACATTACAATAATCAACCACGCCACAGCCACTGAGACAGACAGACACTACTAAACAACCAGTCAGCATAGCATGATAACAGCGCATGATGACATAATAATAATAAGAAAGGAACAACAAACAAAATAAAAACAATTTACATTAGCAGGACATGGATGAAGACTGTGTGGTGTATGGAGTTGTTTTTTAGTTGTTCTAATGTCTCCAGCAGGACCTATGTCCTTAGAAACTCTAGACGTTTGTGCGACCGAACAGTGCCGCAATAAAGTCACTGCTTTGCCGTACATGGGGCTGCATAAGGAGGTGCTTATTTTCTCAGAACCGTTTTGGGTTGGTGTGATTGTTGTCTCAGAACCGTTTTGGGTTGGTGTGATTGTTGTCTCAGAACCGTTTTGGGTTGGTGTGATTGTTGTCTCAGAACCGTTTTGGGTTGGTGTGATTGTTGTCTCAGAACCGTTTTGGGTTGGTGTG
>JACXGM010004308.1:13221-38589 GCA_016801145.1 Umbra pygmaea | reverse complement strand
GAGAGACGCAAGACCCAACACTCTGGATGAGCTTAAGGCCTCTATCGAAGCATCCTGGGCCTCCATCACACCTCAGCAGTGCCACAGGCTGATTGCCTCCATGCCACGCCGCATTGAAGCAGTCATTTCTGCAAAAGGATTCCCGACCAAGTATTGAGTGCATAACTGAACATAATTATTTGAAGGTTGACTTTTTCTTCTTTTTTTGTATTACAAACACTTATTTTATTGGTCAGATGAAATATGCTAATTCTTTGAGATAGGAATTTTGGGTTTTCATGAGCTGTATGCCAAAATCATCAGTATTAAAACAATAAATGACCTGAAATATTTCAGTTGGTGTGCAATGAATCTAAAATATATAAAAGTTAAATTTTTATCATTACATTATGGAAAATAATGAACTTTATCACAATATGCTAATTTCTTGAGAAGGACCTGTATATATATATATATATATATATATATATATATATATATATATATATATATATATATATATATATATATATATAGATATATATATATATATATATATATATAGATATATAGATATATAGATATCTCAAAGTATGCTGTATAACTAATGGAATAATGAAGGATGCATTCCAGCTAGTAAAGTTACCACTAGCCAATACACAAATCCTTTCATGCGTCATTTCACAATACATTTATATATTTAATTACTTCTACCAAGAAACCCCTCATTCAAGTCTAGATATAGTTGCACACTAGGCATACAGGCATAATTATGTAATCATTAGTAAATGCTATGGTACTGAATTCATTTGTTGAATGTTAGTCTCATTCTCGATGTGTCTCTTTCACAGCACTGGTTTGATTGGTTTGAGTTCTGACACTATATAATTAGTTTCATTCTGGGCCTAAGCTACCTGCACCTACTCAGAGTATAACAAGGAGGATAATAGCCATTTAAATTACATTCTTTGTGTGCATGAGTTGACAACATTTTAGTGGGTGCTTTTCACTCAGGCCGTGCCTGATGTCTGACTGGTCTGATCAGTGTCAGCGTAAGTGTGCATGTAATTCAACTGACACTGGTAACTAAGGAGACCTATATATGCAATTAAGATAGTGGGAACAAACGGAATCAAGTCACAGCTTTATTAGTTCTTTAAAAGTGCATATCATGTGGCACAGTTGGTGTAGTGGTCTAAGCTCACGACACTCTGGACATCGCATGTCCTCTGGCGAAGGCGGTTTGAGCCCTAGCTCAACCACTGTCTTTGCCCTTCCTCTCTGTCTCCCCCTACTTGTCTCCCCCTACTTGTCTCCCTGGCTTGTGTTTATAAATAAAACACATTTCAAGCAGCCAAAAAAGGTTGCCAAATATTAACTGTTTGTCATGTTTGTGGCATTTTGTTCCTGACAAAACACCTCGATTTCAAACTCTGACTTTCCTGGATGAGTTATGATAGGCAAAATATGCAAGAACAAAATATTAAAGATCCAGTCCAAAATAAGAGGTCAATTAAATAATTTAATTAATGTAAGACCCAGGCTGAATATTTAACTAATAACAAAATAATTTCATTTTTTACAGTATTTGAAATATTTTAATTTGTAATGTGCTCACCTGTCCACTGCCACACACTTAAACATATTTTAATGCTGTAGTAAAGAAGAACTCTGTGTCTCACACAGCAATGACATGTCTGACTATGGAGACAGAATACACACACTATTCCAGCCAGTTTGTCGGCACAGTCTAACATTGAGAATTGATTAAAATGGCTTTGAAGATATTAAGATATCTTGTGCTTACAGCTTATAGCACTAGACTGCATTTTTTTATCACTGTAAAATGGGTTGATTACTACAACTATACTTTCCTCTATCAAATAGGAGCCTATAAAAAAAGCCTATGGGGGAAGGAGGAGCATCCATCAGTGAGCCGTAACTACACTGTGGTGACTGGTGAGGTACAGCGATCATCATAGCTAAATCCAGAGCTCTTACAGAGGGACACACTTGAATCAGCACTGTTCTTGATCAGCAGTTTCCTGATTCATCCCGAGGTTTCCTTCTTATCTAGGACTGATTGAGCTAAGTTACATCACATCTTTTTTAAAAGGGTATTTTTATCACTTTTTATTGACAGCGCGGAAGGTAGCAGAAGCCAAGGAGACATGCAGGGCGAGACAGAGGACCTGAACCCTCGTTCCCAGGTGGCACGCGTAAACCGGAGTCGGGAACTCAGACCACCAACTAAAGCATGGGTTTCCTTCAGTTTTAGGTATTCCAGAAAACTACCTGGCTTTGGACCTTATACTTTAAGCATTGAATATTTCAGCTATACAGTACAATGTGATCCTATTGTTCTCACTCAACTCTGATTGGCTGTCTTTACAATACCTGTTTGTTAGGTTGCTTAGAACTGGATGTGACTGAATTCGACTCCCCCAGAGCAGAGAATGATCCAGGCTGGAGGTCTGTCTCAGAATCTTTGGACATGGATCCATGTAGGGATCCATAGCCCCCGCTGCTACTGTGGGAACTATGCACAAGATGGGAGCAGGGGATCAAGGGGTCCAAGCTGCTGTCCTTGGACAGCGGTGTCTCTGGGATACTGAATAGGTGCACAGTGAGAAATACTGTCCAGGTCAGAGCTGAGAAGAAGTAGATAACTTGGTACTCTGACCCCAGCAGTCGGCCCAGGGAGGAATGGCCCCAGTCCATGGCCCCCAGGAGGTACCCAGAGGCACCCCCCAGCCCTGCAACATACAAGGGACATCGATTATAAGATGGTGAATAGCATAAGATACCATCCGCATTGCAGGGTTTGTGTTGTGCAATGTGTTGCAAAATGTTTATTCACCCCTTTTATTAGATAGCAATTACAAATGAGTTTATTTGGAGAAAAAAAATCTACAAAATTCCTCAAGGTTAATCAAGTCAAATGGGTACCTTTGGGGAAAAGTACTTTTCCAGAAATTGAAAATTTGACCTAGATTCAAGCTATGACTGGGACACTCCATGGCCTTGACCGTTTTGTTATTAAGCCAATCCAGTGTGGGTTTGCGGTCATTGTCATGACCAGGTGTCCTGCTGACATTTTCTCTTATCTTCTGAAGCTTTTCAGGCTCTGATGCAAATATGCATGGCCATGGCATGATGCTCCCACCACCATGGTCACTGTAGGGAGTGTTCTCAGGATGATGTGTTAGGCTTGTTACAAACATGGCTCTTCATGTCAAAAACTAAAAGATTTATTTGCATCAGACTATAGAATCCTCTTCCACTTGGTTTCAATCTCCCACATGTCTTCTAGCAAACTCCAGCTGAGATTTGATGTGTTCTTACATAACCAATGGCTTTCTTTTCACCTCTCTCCCAAAAAGGCAACTTTTGTATAGCACCCAGGCTATTGCTGTAGTATATGCATCTGGGCTATACACTTACCTGCCACTTCATTAGCAACATTGCTAGTACCAGGCTAGTACATTGCTAGTACCAGGTTGGACAGCCTTTTGCTAGTACCAGGTTGGACACCCTTTTGCTAGTACCAGGTTGGACACCCTTTTGCTAGTACCAGGTTGGACACCCTTTTGCATTCAACAAAGTGCTGGAAACATTCCACAGAGATTTTGGTCCATATTGACATTATTGCATCATGCAGTTGTTGCAGATTGGTTGGCTACACATCCATCACGCAAATTTCCCATTCCACCAAATATCCCAAAGGTGTTCGATTGGATTGAGATCTGGTGAATGTGGAAAACACTTGAGTACACTGAACTCAATGTCACGTTCAAGAAACTAGTTTAAGGTGATGTGAGCTTTGTGACATGGCACGTTATCCTGCTGGAAGTAACCATTAGACGATGGGTAGACTGTGGTCATAAAGGGATGGACATAGTCAGCAACAAGACTTAGGTATGCTGTGGCAATGCTCAATTGGTACTAAGGGGCCCAAATGTTCCAAGAAAATATCCCCCACACCATTACACCACCGACAGCAGCTTGAACTGTTGGATCCATGCTTTCATGTTGTTTATGCGAAATTCTGACCCTACAGTCTGAAAGTCACAGCAAAAATCCAAACTCATCAGACCAGAAAAATGTTTTTCCAATCTTCTATTGTCCAATTTTGGTGGGCTGTGCAAATTGTAGCCTCAGTTTCGTGTTCTTAGCTGACAGGTGTGGCACCCGGTGTGGTCTTCTGCTGCTGTAGGCCATCTGCTTTAGAATGTGAAAACCTGCATACACTAGGCCCTCCATGGAAGGGTTTGGAGACCCCTGTGCCTCATGCTCAGACAGAATCACCAATCACACGAGATATCCATCTATTCTTGGACATGGCATGTTTCAACACTTGTTGTACGAAATGCATTTGTATTTATCCACTAATTTATCGAGGGAGCCACCTCAAATTCACACAGCGTCCAATAACATGATTTGACTAGTTGTAAGGTTATACTGTATGTTAAGGCCTTGAGACTGCAAAGCTAATGACAAGAGTACAAAAGACAAAACACAACAAACTCTGTGTCAATATCACAGCCATTCTACACACCAGAACTATAGTGGCTAGAAGGTCATGTGCCTCCCTTCGACTCTCAGCTCCAACCCATGACTCCAACTCATGACTGAAGATCTACTGGATTAGGCCAACTAAAAACACTCACAACACCCTGTGCCGGCTTCACCAACAATCAGCTGAGTGCACTCGCTGACTAGTAAACTCAAATACTCATTTGTTCACTCACTCAATCACTGACAGACTAACTCATTCACCCAATCAATGTGTGAACTCTGAAGGCCAGACTCCTGCTTACTAAATAGATACTTTTAAAAGTAAAGATCTCATTGAGAGGTAGGCTTATTTACAGTATATTATAACTTGGAGCTTCAGAGGCCAGGTGGTCTAAATACTGTACTCAACCAATGGTACCAGTTAGACTGTCGTACATAAATGGGTGAAGTGTAATTTACTGAAATATTTCAAGGTTCACTAATCAAAATAAAAGATTTTAAATGAGTTTAAAATGTACATGTGCCTTTTATGGTAATTTAGATTATCAAGTTGTCTAATTATTTTGGCCCTTGTGCAGTCCAAAAACATATACAGTAATTTAACATTATTATTTTTACATACAACAAAAAAGACGACAAAGCTGTAAAGCAATCATAAATATAAACCATCAACTTGGGGTTTAATCATTTAATTGTCTTTATAGTGTATAAAGTATGTTGTGTAATGGTTTTTCATTCTTACCGGTGAGAAGTGCATGGAAGTGCAGTCCTCTTTCCTTGTCTGCGTGTGAGCAGACGTCAAAGAGGTAGGCCTTGATTGGGCCATCTATGAAGTCAGCTGCAAAGTCAAATAGCACCACTCCAAACATGACTATGACAATGGCCCATATCGTCTTCAAAGATTTATCCTGTACAATTGCTAGAAAAGAAGGAAGATGGTATTACCTCAGGTTACAGTTTCAGTATAAAACTTCTGTGTTCTTTCACTCATTATTCCTACTTTTAGTAACAGAGACACTTCTAGGAAAACAACTATTATATTACCACCTAAAATTGTATTAGTCATCACAACCTATCTACTTTTGATGGCTATGGTTGATCATTATCTGAGTTAGGAAATCATAGTCTGTAGCAAATCAACCAAAACTAATTGTCTAAATCATTTTGTGCACACAGTGGAGCACAACTAAATATTGAGTGAAAGACAATTGACTGACATATTGCAGCAGCATTACAAGAAACACAGCTAAATGTTGGATCAGCACTGCCCACCCTGTTCCTAGAGATCTACCGTCCTACAGGTTCTCTCTAACTCCAGTTGTATCTTTAAGAATCTTATAGCTCTCATTTAGCTAATTGTTAGAAAGAGATGTGGTATATTAGCGTTAAACAGAAAACAAAGGATGGTAGAGCTCTGGGAACAGGATTGAGCTCTGGGTTGGATGATTTCAAATATTACAAAAACATTAGTGTTGTTGTCTTACTAGGAATCTGGAATGTGTTTTCGGTTTATATTTTGATCTCAAAGATATCCAATACATTTCCTTAACACTTTGTTTGTGTGAGATTCACAATTTAATGTCGTAGTTGCCTAAAGTAGCAAACACTGAGTGATAACCCTGATGTCTAGGCTAAATTTCCAAACTGGCATTAAAATAATCATGGTCAACTAATCAACTTCTACTGCCTTTTTATCCCCCTTTTGTAACAAGCAGCAATGTTCTACATGGACGCTATGCAATTAATAATGTATGTACTGTACTTGTCTCTGTATGAAAGTGTCAGCTAAATTATTAAATGTGCATGTAGTGAATATGTACTGAATGCCTTTCCATGGATATTCCAGTTACATATCTACATTTTAATTCTAAAGCAAAGCTCTGCTTATTTTAAAGGGCACTATGTCGAATTTAATCCTAACGTGGAAACTAGGTGATTTGCAACTATTCAGTTTCAAACCAAATTCATGTCTTGTGTTGTGTTTTACTAAATTCTCTATATCTTCCATTTCCCCAAAAACTCTTAACATTAAACGATGGAAAAATTGAGGCACACCTGTGCAAACAAATGTTATTGTACAGGTATTCTGACAATTTCTCCCAAAATCTACATGAAAATATTATCATTCAGAGCATTTATTTGCAGAAAATTATAACTAGTCAAAATAATAAAAAAGATAGTGTCAGACCTCAAATAAGGCAAAGAAAATAAGTTCATATTCATTTTTAAACAACACAGTACTTCGGTAATGTGTTAACTTGGAACAAAAAATACTAATACTAATAATAGGCTTTTATGCATTTTGGCATCCTCTCCACCAGTCCTTCACAATAATGTTGGCTGACTTTATGCCACTCCTGGTGCAGAGTCAAGCAGCTCGGCGTTGTTTGATGGCTTGTGAACATCCATCTTGCTCTTGATCACATTCCAGAGGTTTTCAACAGGGGTTGATTTAAGAAAGACATTGCAGTGGTCTCTTAATTGTTTCTAGAGCTGTATATACAGAAAGTATATATAATGTATGTACAGCTCTGGAAAAAAATTAAGAGGCCACTGTTATTCTTTTGTGTTGTGTTGTTTAAAAATTAATATGAACTTATACTCACCTGCCGCATCATTATGTACACCTTGCTAGTACCGAGTTGGACCCCCTTTTGCCTTCAGAACTGCCTTAATTCTTCCTGGCATAGATTCAACAAGGTTCTGGAAACATTCCTCAGAGATTTTGGTCCATATTTACATTACTGCATCATGCAGTTACCGCAGATTTCTCAGCTGCACATCCATGATGCCAATCTCCCATTCCACCACATCCCAAAGGTGTTAGATTGGTTGGAGATCTGGTGACTGTGGAGGCCATTTGATTACAGTGAACTCATTGTCATGTTCAAGAAACCAGTTTAAGATGATGTGAGCTTTGTGACAATGCAATGTTCCTGCTGGAAGTAGCCATTAGAAGAATGGTACACTGTGGTCATAAAGGGATGTATATGTTCAGCGACAATACTCAGGTAGGCCATGGCATTTAAACGTTGCTCAATTGGTACCGGTATTAAGCGGCCCAAAGTTTGCCAAGAAAATATCCCACAAACCACTTGTGCTAATGCTAGCAAATTTTACATTGTCTTTTATTGACCAGCTTACCAAAGCTGTATAACAATATTTCTTGCCATTTAAAAAAAATACAAGATTCCCTATGCTTTGCTGTGTTTACTTTGCTCTTTGAACGCAGTGCATTGAGGAAATGGCATAGGGATTTCATTCAAAATTGTTTGCAAACAGGATCCTGCTGGCATGCCTTCTGTTGATCAATGGCTGTTCTCCATTTTAAGAAGTAATTAAATATTTTCCGTCTGGCAAAGCAGCTGGCCCCGATGGATTTGGAAGTGAGTTATAGAAGTCATTCCAGGAGATTCTTACACCAATCATGCTTAGAAATATAGAACACTCCACTCAAAATAATAACATTCCCAAAATCACTGATTGAGGCCAAAATGTGTTTTGTTGAAAAAGGGCAAAAAAAATACAAATCGTGCCAATTATAGGCCTATTGCCCTTTGACACTGACCATAAAAGACTAACTTAAGTACTGGGTAAATATATTTTATCTTATATACCCCCTAACCAAACAGGATTTTTTGCAACCCAATTTCCCTTTAGTAAATTACAACAACTCCTAAATATAATGTACACTGATTAGGGCGACATGGCTGAAAACTCTATATAAGTGTTTCATATCGGTCGATATCGATAATTATTGATTAATTGTTTTATGACCCATTTAGAATAAGGAGCAAGAAAGAAAATATTAAATTTAAACATTTTTTTTTAAAATGTGAACTTCCACTGTATTATTATAATCCCCTCAGTTATAAAGGCAGAAATGTCAACACAACCATGAAAAACACTCAAATAATTAAAAGGTAAACATTAGTAGTCTAAAATCACAATGAACACTTAACAATTATTTGTTACACTAAGGTGCACAATTAGAGTACTTAAGAAATGCTTAATAAAGTGTAATAAAATAGTGCACTTTTTATAGTATAGTGTTAAATATACAGAGAAAAATGGGACCTGAGAAGGTGGGGGGAAAAAAAGTGTGGTATACCAGTCTCGGTGAGGACAAAGGCTTTGCCTAATTTGCAGACGACATTGGTCTGACTACCTGCAGTAAACTGCGATACTGGCCGACTTTTCCCATTTTATCAACAATTCCCTCGCTCGCTGCGACACTAATTTCCCACTTTCAGTTTCGGTTTCAGTTACTGAAGAATCCTACACCACTCAGGAGACAACAATATTGCACAACCACACTTGATACTGTTAAATGATTGGCTGTTAGCGTGTCACTCGCTACGTTGCTACGTTACCAGGGAGCGAGTGCCTTTGTTCATGCAACCAAAATTACTTCCGACAAGGAAAAGGAAATTTTCAAACATTTGATCGAACGCATTTTCTATTGATATTGATTACGTGTCTATCGCGAGACATATCATTATTGTTTTATCGCCCAGCCCTAACACTGATCATTACAAAAACTCATCCTTTCCCTCGGTATTGTCCCTATCTGACAACATGTACCCAGACTTTCTTGGGTCACTGCCATTTAATATATCCCATGGGTCCACAAACTGTGTGAGGAACCGCTGGGGTCGGGTGCACTGCCAAAAGGGTGGCAGTGAAGGTCAGGGGCCTCGACGGACCAGACCTGGGCAGCAGAGGCTAGCTCTGGGGACGTGGAATGTCACCTCTCTGTGGGGGAAGGAGACGGAACTTGTGCGGGAGGTGGAGCACTATCAATTAGATCTGGTGGGGATTACCTCTATGCACAGTCTCGGTTCTGGAACCATACTCCTGGATAGGGGTTGGACTCTTCTCCGGAGTTGCCCAGGGTGTGAGGTGCTGGCCGGGTGTGCGGATATTCACAAGGCCTTGGCTGAGTGCCGCTATGTTGGAGTTTACCCCGGTGGACAAGAGGGTTGCCGAGCTCCCTGCACCTGCGGGTTGCGGGGGGGAAAACTCTGACTCTTGTTTGTGCATATGCACCAAACAGGAGTTCGGAGTATTCTGCCTTCTTGGAGACCTTGAATAGAGTCTTGCATGGGGCTCCCATTGGGGATTCCATAGTTCTGCTGGGGGACTTTACGTGGGTAATGATGGAGACACATGGAGAGGCGTAATTTGGAGGACCCTAGGCCAAAGGTCAATGATCGATTTTATGTTTTGGACACTCGGATGAAGAGAGGGGCGGAGCTGTCAACCGATCACCAATTGGGTCAGGGGGTGGGGGAAGACTCTAGATTAGGGATGGGCAAACTACGGCCCGCCGGGTCCTCCACAGTCTCTAGAGCATCAAGCCCGATTTTATCGCAATTATCTTGTGAAACATACATGAAAGCAACTAAAGCTTGGTACCAAGCTTGGACAAAGATCAGCCAAAAAGAATGAGTGTTGGTTCATCCATGTGGGTTTATCACAGCCGGAGCTATCGCGCCTCGAAGTCGGTCATGTTTTTTTTACCTTTGCCTTTTTTACTAAACACATCACAGACAGGAAGTAGGCCGTAAAAATGACAAAATAGCAACTCTGCAATGATGTAGGACATCATCCTGCACAAAACCAACATGGTACCAATATGGTTGGAAAGAGGGGGTTCTGCTGATAAAATAATGCCAATGCAAATAATGAGGAGTGGTTCGTCCATGTGGATTAATGACAGCCGGAAATATTGCGTCTCAAATTTGGGTACTTTTCACTGAATATAATTTTGGTAAACTAAAAACAAGGAATTGGTGTTACAAAACAAAACATTTATTTTCTGTAGGATACGCATGTAACTGTGTAGGGGGTGGGGTTAATTTAATGAAATAACATTTCCTATTTTTCATGCATCGCTATAAAATGCTGCCCTTCATCTGGTTTCAAAAGCTCAATGTGGCCCTCAAGCAAAAATAATTGCCCACCCCTGCTCTAGACAGACCTGTTAAGCCCAAACGGGCAGTGCGGGTAAATTGGGAACCATCCAATCTCTGTATGACCAAAGCGAGAGCTGCGTCCGTGTTCTCGGCAGAAAGTCGGACTCATTTCAGGTGAGGGTTGGCCTCCACCAGGGCTGTGCTTTGTCACCAATCCTGTTTGTAGTATTTATGGACAGGATATAGAGGTGTAGTCGGGGTGGGGATGTGTTGCAGTTCGTTGTGCTGGGGATCTCATTGCTGCTTTTTGTAGATGATGTGGTCCTGATGGCATCATCGGCCTATGACCTTCAGCACTCACTGGATCGGTTCGCAGCAGAGTGTGAAGTGGCAGGGATGAGGATCAGCACCTTTAAATCTGAGGCCATGGTTCTCAACAGGAAACTGATGGAGTGCCTACTCCAGGTAGGGAATGAGTCCTTACCCTAAGTGAAAGAGATCATATACCTTGGGGTTTTGTTCTCAAGTGAGGGGATAATGGAGTGGGAAATTAGTTGGAGAATCGGCACAGCGGGGGTGGTATTGCACTTAATTTATCACACCCTTGTGACGAAAAGAGAGCTAAACCAAAAGAGAGCAGCTGCTCCCGCGACCACCTGACCCCGGATAAGCGGACGAAGATGGATGGATGGATATTTGAATATATTAGAATACATCAATACCCTACATTTCTATATAAAGGGGAACAATTGCGAAGTTCTGTGCAGATGAATGCGCTTGATAAAACTTTGTGAAATAACGCTAATTCGCATAAAAAACAATTGCTTTTAGTACGTAAAATGATACATTTTAGTTGTGTTGTTTCAAACATACCTTTTCTGACATCTATGCCGATGTGAAAGAAAAAACAGATTGTGTGCTTCTTCCCAGCCTATTCTGGATGTAAAATAAATGCAGTCTTCTAAATTCATTCTTCAGTAGTTTCTAAACATAACATATCATCGTCTATCAATTATATATTCTTAATCTGATATCCTCCCTGATATTATTCACAGAGCAATGTGTGAATTTAGACAAAGTTCGCATTTTGTTCTTTCCAAGTTGAACAGTTCTAGCAAACTAAAAGCAGGAAGTAGAGTGTGAGCTATGACGTCAGAGGTAAAAAAATAGACGTTTTAAACAACGCAACTGACTTTTATCATACAAAATGTATACATGTTATGTACTAAATGCAGTTGGACTTCACAATATTGGGATTTTCTTTGTGAAAGAACACTAGTTTTTACTCAAATGATAATTATTTCACAAAGTTGTATCAAGCACATTCTACACAGACTGGTATTACCTTATGCCACAACATTGGCGCTAGCTCGACCCTGTTCTCCCTGAGTGAGAGAGCTGTCTGATGAGCAAGACAATCAAACAAATAAATTACTTCAAGGTATATAGGAACATGGACAAATTATAGAATTTCCTCTTTAAGTTGAATGTTATTAACTTGGTGGAAAATGTTAAATGAAATGTTGAGAACTGGAGGACTCTACCCTTATTCATGGTGGGCCACATCAATAAGAGATTTCTCATTTCCATGTGTACTATCATACATACACAAACACAAAATACTGTTCCCCCAGCTTGTGTCAGTATAAAAGTATATTGAGTACACCTCAATGCTATTAAGGTGGTAGCCTTTTCTAGATTTTTTAATCTTATTCAGAATCTACCAATATTTCTCACTGTTTGCTTCATTTTCTCAGCTAAGATCAAAATTTGAGCTCCCTCAGTCACATTGTTAATTTTTTTCAATTTAGACATTATGTTAGAGAGAATATTCCAGATTTGGAAAATATCCCTAAAACCAATATTTTAAACATATTTATGGTGAATGTTGTGAAACGCTATCCTTCTACCATTACTGCAGATTTATTATGGACAATCTTATATAGTGTACCCTACTCATCTGATAAGTACGGTACAGTATGTAAGATTGTTTATTATATATATATATATACAGTATAGTGTAATGCTTTATATTGTAATGCTAAAATCCTACATATAGCCCCTTTTAAAGCATTTTACACATTTACTGTACTTTGTTTGAGCTATTAACCTAATAAATGAAACAAACTGAACTAAATCTGCATGGATGTGAAAATAAACTATACCTTTGAAAAAACAGTATTGACAGACATGTGTTCATATTTGCAGTGTAAATATATGCCATCTACCATGCTTGTCCTCCACAGACATAATAAGTCTACTTTGAGATTCCAGTTCCACTCAGTAGTTAGTCCGCTAGCACAGCATGGCTGCTTCAGTGATTGCTGCTGTTCATGGCATTGAACCATGTCATTTTAGGAATGCTGGACAATGTGTTATCAAAACAGTCAAAATAAGAGGCACATTTGACTCTTCCTTTTAGACATACAGAGCAAAGCTTCTTATTGTTGGTTATAAAACACAATCAACAGCCTGACACTGAAATATCTGAATTATGCAGTAATACACTTCTGTAAATACATTAGGTAATATTATTTTTCATTATTTCCAGTTATTGCCTTCCTCTGGCAGCTGTTAATGAGTTTGACTCTCTCTGGCTCTCTGAAGATATGATTGCCCCTAGACATGGATTCTGGCACAATAATCTGATGTTCGGATAAATAAATTAGCAATTGACGCTCAAAGCATGATAACCTTTTAATGTATTTCTTAAAGGTCAAGTTGACTATTTCAAAATGTAGAAATATTGTTCGAGTTTGGTGTAGCGGACTAAACTCCTGACACTGGAACACGCATGCATCCTGATGATGAGGAGCACCAGCACTTCCACTCTGTATCCCCCTACATACCTGTCTCCCTAGCTACTGCTGCCTACACTGCAAACAACTACTAAAAATGAAGTTCAAAAACCTATGATACACCAAGGTAGTTCTATTATCTAATACAAATATAGCTTGTTAAGAAAATACGGTCTTATTTTAAGGATGGTTAGATTTTCTTGGACCTGAATACAAGATAAATATACTTTTTGCCACAAGACAGGATTTTTTGCAGTGTACTATCCTGTCTAAAATAATAATAAAAAAGAAAATCTAACAAATATATACATATAGTTAAAATCAATATTACAGTTGCAATCAAAATTATTCAACCCCCATTGCAAAATCGGGTTCATAGTTAAATGTACAGACTGTCAGCTATTTGCAATGAACAAATCAATCAAAAGCAATTGAAATAGCTCAACACAATGAACGCTTCATGTGGTTTCCTCAAATCCAACTGAAAATGGAACTCTAAATGCAAAATTATTTAATTCTGCTGTTGCAAAACCTGACCTATGCCACAATATTTAATTTGACATTTGTAAATTCATAATTATGAAACATGAAGTGCCTTGCCTAAAGACACAACAACATTTGGTACAGCAGGGAACCAGCAACCTTCCAACTACTAGTCCGACTCCCTAACCCCTGAGCCATCGTACCCCCAATTATCTCCCATCAAAGCTGCAAGTAGATGCTTCTTCAATAATGAAACCAAACATAATACAACATTAAATATAATAAGAAACCGTATTATGGCAAAGTAAGATACTTGAAATAGAATCCATTGTCAATAAACTAAGTTACACTTGAAAAGTTGGACATTACGCGTGTAAATGTTCCTGGTAAAACAAGAGCTGCGTTTATCAGAATCCAAATCATAATTGCAGACTAAATTACGGATTTGAGTTACAGTAGAATCATCCAATGAGCGTTTAGCATTCTGCGCTGTGTGTGTTTTACTTTTTCTGATCACACAAAATTACATATAAACATAACATAAACATATAAACATCTGTAATTATACACATTATGTCCTTGAAATTTTCTACATCGACTTAGAAAAGTAGGCAGAGTGCCTACTCAAGCTTAATACTGGGAACTGACTAGATTTGTTTTTCTTCTTTACCACACTATGTTTATGGTAGCACAGCTCAAGGCTGGAGTTTTCCCAGACTAGCTCTGCGAAAACCAATCAAATATGTAACTTGACAGAAGTGCGTCTATCTTTGTTAATGAGTAAACTTTCGTATTTTTTTCAAACACATTACTGAATCTCCAATTCAAGTAAAGCATAATGTAGACCAATAATACAAAAAAACATATTATACGTTGGACAATTCACTTGCCAGAGTGGCTGGTAGATTAGGAAATCTTAACTGTAAATGTGAAAAAGTACCCGCATTCGGCGGGTGGAAATTTCCCACCATGCCCCTGAATAGAATCCCTCACAACAGTACAATCATGCAAAACAAGTGTTGTCTCATGCACACCTGATACAACTATTAAAGGGGCTTCATTAGTTGCACCAGATGTGCTTGAGATCCAAAAAGGTAATAGAAGAGATAATCGTCCTTCACAAACAAGGAACAGGATACAAAAAGATAGCGAAGGCACTTAATGTTCCCAGAGAACCGTTGGAAGCATAATGTAGCAGAATTCAAATGCACCTTAAAGCAATTTTACATGCCAAATCTATAATATTTACTACTTCTACTGTTGTACATTTTCCAGACCACTGCTCAGTACATAGCATTTTATTATTATTATGAATATTGTCATTATTATTTAAAAATTCTTATCTTGTTGTAATTCTTGTTAATAAGCCCACTGTATAGAATCGCCATGCCATGTCAAAATAAATTTATCTGCATAGGATGATGTATGTTATTCGATGCATATGATAAATAAACAACTTTGACTTTGACTTTGTTTGTATTTGCAAGTTCAAAGTAAAGGGAAAGGTGATTACACTACCTAGACGGGGCAGAAAAAAGAAGCTATAAAATGGCTGCAACCAGATTTCTGAGAGGCAAGTTGAGAAACCTGACTGACTGTAGAAGACCTCCAAAAGAACTGCAGCAAGACTTGGTGCCAACAGGCACTGAGGTTTTAAGTGAGCATAGTAAGGCTCATAACTAAACACAGAAAGTTTCCATGCCAAAACGCCAAGACATTCTCCAAAAAGCACATAAAAAGTCAGCTCCAACATGCTCAAAGTCATATAAAGAAGCCACAGAGGCTTTGGGATTCTGTTCTATAGAGCAATGAAACAAAATGAGAACTTTTTGGCATGATGGATAATTGGTATCTCTGAAGAAGAATCAGGCATACGCTGAAAAGAACACTCTGCCCACAATCAAGGTTGGTGGTGCCACAGTGATGCTCTGCGACTGCTTTGCATCCTCTGGCAAAGGAAACCAGCAGGATGTGGAAAGCAAGATGGAAGTTATAGGAAATCCTCTGAGAAAACGTCATGCCATCTGTGAGAAAGCTGAAGATTGGACATCATTGGACATTCCAACAGGACAATGAGCCTAAACATCTCAAAACTCACCAATGCTTGGTTGCAGCAGAAGTCCTGGAAGATTCTACAGTGGCCATCACAGTCACCTTGTAGCATGCAAACCCAAGAATATTACAGAACTGGAGGCCATTGCTCATGAGTAATGGGCTATGATTCTTTAGGAATGCTGCCAGTGGCTTGTGACTGGCTATGCATCTCGTATGCAGTAGGTCATAAGAGCAAAAGGGTGCTCTACTTACTTAGGGTGCTCTAGTACTAAGTACTTAACCTGCTTGCCATAAAGAAGTTGAATAACTTTGATACTAAAAAAAGTCATTATCAGTTGTATTTGCAGTTGAATTTGGGTAACCCAAGTGAAGCAGTCATTGTAGTGAGCTTTTTCAATTGCTTTTGTTTGATTTGTTCATTGCAAACAGCTGACTGTCTGTAGATTTTGACAATAAACCTGATTTGCAATGGGGGTCGAATAATTGTTATTACAACTGTAAATCCTTAAGTAAACATCAAAATTAACCTCATAATTTAGTACTGTAGTTCCTCTAATCTAGAGCGACAAACAATAGTAACTGCATAAAGTTTTATACTGGTCCCTTGTGGGAATCAGACCGGCCAGGGGAATAAATATACCCCTGGCATTGCAAGCAAAACTATATGTATAAAGCATTTTAGACTAACCAAAAATAAGCATGAAATTATTTCGGTTTGTCACACCAGCCTGCCCAACTCCATAATAACTAACATATACTAGTTTTAAGGTAAGTGGTTCCACATGCCAGAGTGCCTCTCACCTGAAACCACTGCATCACCGTTCAGAAACAAGCTGAGTCCGGCCAGTATCATAATACCCAGGCTGAGGATGTAGGGCCTTCGTCGGCCCCATGGTGACCTGCAGTAGTCACTGGCCGAGCCGATAACTGGCTGCAGCAAGAAGCCCAGAAGGGGGCTGATTAGCCACACCAGGCTGTACAGGCTCTCAGGGAGCCCCACACTGAGCAGCACCGGCGTGACAAAGGCAGCCTCCACGGCGTAGCAAAATTCCCTTCCAAACATCACCAAGCTGTGCAGCACCAGCCGGCCTAGAGAGCGCCTGGGAGGCTCCACCGCTGCAAAAACAACAGGCTCCATACTGTCAAAGTAGTCCTCCTTCAAAGCATCTCCACAGTCCGCGCTGCCCACCGAGTAACGGTCCAGGCTTGTGATGTGTGTGCCAGGCTCCGGGAGCCTGGACGGCTGGGGTTGGTGCTCTGTGAGCAGGGTCATTTCTGCTAGGGGTGACTGAGGGTTTATGGTGTAGCTGTCAGCCAGGCCTGTTGATGGCAAATCACCCAATCTCTGCTTCTCAGCTCCAGCTTATCCTCTACTGCATAGTTGAGCAATTAGCCAAGTCCTGATCTGAGGAAAGGAATGTACAGACTGAGGCTTGGAAGAGGAGATAGAGATGGGGTGTGGCTTTTTTGCTTTTACGTTTGTTATTTTTGTTTTTCACGTGAGGAGTTGTATCACGTGAGCAAGAAGGCTTTCACGCCCATTTCTCAAGATTACATTCTGTTCCGTCAAAATAATATCAGGAATTTTTTTTTAAAGATTCGTTTTTGGGTTATTTAAAAATATTATTATGGCACAATAGTAGGAAGTGTAGTCTAATGAGACAGGCATGTAGGGGGAGACAGAGGAAGGACACATGTGGTCCAGGCAGGAGCTTAAACCACTACACCAACTCTGGAACAGTGAAATTATCACTTGATAATATATTACAAATAAATTGGTAATCATAAAAGAGAATGACGAGCTTAATGTACAACTCGACTAAAGCATGATCATTGCTTGCCTGTTTGTAACGTGTTTCACTCACAAGAGCTCTTTTGTGCTCTGCTAGAGGTCTGCTTACACACACACATCAGGTGGATCAAGTGATTTAGCATGTGATCCCTGGGGGAAAAAAAGAAAAAGAGGTTGTAACCCTTTGATGCACATTAGATGGTCAAGCAACCTCTTTACATCTTTTAAGAGAAGATAACTACCACTGATTATTTGATTTTTTTAAACCACTGTTCATGTATGTCATGAGATACTAGCTAGCTCAGCCTGGCACAGTCATGTGAGAGAGGTACAGGAAATTATACATTGAGTTTCTGATTGAAGCTCTGCCCCCCTCTACCCATTTCCCCCATAAGAGGAACATGCGGGAATCATTTGAGGGTCTCGGCCGCCAGCGGTAGTCAGATGCATACAAACAGATTACAGGGCCACATTCCCACCAGTCTTCCAGGCAAAAAGGTCAGTAACATAGCGTAGCATTGTTTTAAAGTTGAAAACCAATGACTGAACATTACTGGTACATATTACCACATATTTTTAAGGGGACAGTTAGACCACGTTAAATGTGGTACATTCTATCAATTATGCTACGTGTGAAACTTTGAAAAGAGCTTCTCTTAAGTAATTAACATTGTTACAGAAAGTCATTTTTGTATGTGCTTTTTATAATGTTGAAAGAAATGTGGAAAACTAAAAACTACAATAATTCAAAGTCCATATTTATTTAGCAAATTTTTAATTACATTATGTACAATTAGCATACAAAGGCAAAACAGTAGTAACCTTCAAAGGAGTAGTTCTCTACAAAGACATGCTCAAAGCAAGAATGTGAAATTAGATTCCAGCATTCAGGAGGTACATCATCCAAATCGAGGTGAGACCATGCATAATTCCTTTCTAGGAATCATAGTCAAAATAGGGGTTACATGAAGAACAGCGGCCTGTCCGTTTAAATAGACCCAATGCATGTGTCCTCAGTATACACATCAATCCACGATTTAAAGTTCGGTACTAACCTCTTGAGTAGATAGTCATACTTATATGATCATAGCTGAGCTCTAGGTTTCTGTAAAATAAATCATACATTACATTTCTCTAACAATGGAACTACAAAATAAAAATTAACGTTGAAACTACGGTAAATGAAATATGAAATAATTGTCAGAAAATATAGTATTAACAGGTTGCCCAAATCATTTTTAAAAACATTAAAGATAAATATAGGCACTTCAGTGAGGTGGTAGAGATTAGTTTCTCACAATTTTTATATAAATTAAAAATACTATTCAGAAGCACCTTCTGACACAATAACAATCAAATCACCATGACTACAGTTAATGACTAAATCAAAGAGGACTTACAGTGAATTGTCCTTATTCTATCCCCTCTTTTCTTTGTAGTCTTGTAATGACTTGCATATTTTCATTAACTTTGTTCTATTAACATTATAATTCAGTCTTACTCTCCAAACCATTTCAAAGTAAACAGCGCTTGCAGTAGATGGATGCTCTGCAGTAAAACTAATTAACTTCTAAAGCAATTATGGCTTATTAGAAGAAAGCCATTAGCACAAACATGTGTAACCTAAATAGCATAATAATAAAATGTAGTGCATTTGCAGTGTGATTCATCCAAAAACGTAATGAGTAGCCCCAAGTACCTAATACTCGAGTAGATCCACGACAACCGTGTCAGACACACCATGTACTCCGGTTGTCTAACTCTTAAAAAGAGTACACTGAAGAGTCACGGGTGTGCTAGTGAAAAGGAGAGAGGCAGTAGAAGGACAAAGGCCTAGCTACAACCGGGCTCTCGCTGAGTTACACTCAATAACACCAGCTGACAACAACTGGTCTACCTCTGTTGGTTTGAAACCAAATTCCTCCAGAACGGGGCGCGTGTGCTCCCCTATGATGGGGTCCCGGTCCAGGCAAACGTTAGCGGGAGTTCGGGACAGGACAGGTGCGGGGTTTGGAGTCACCTCACCCTCAGCGTCCCTGTGGAAGGAGGCCCTCTCCTGGTTATGTGGGTGCGAGATCACCTCGTCCATGGAGAGAACGGGCGTCACACATGCGTCCGTCCCGTCAAACACGCAAGCCCACTCCTCCTGAGACTTAGTAGCAAATTGCTTGGTGAAGATCTTCTTCAGCTCTGGCCAATCAGTGAAGCTCATCTGTGGAGGAAGCTTGGCAGCATCCAATCCCAGGCCTTAACAGATGTGATGACACACAAGGAACAGACACATGGATAAAGTAGTAGACAGAGAATGTATAGCTATTCAAATTAATTCCATCAATTTTATGAAGTAATAAAACAAAGTTACTTGGAATGGAGAGACTCAATGTAAGCAGAACTATTGCTTTAACCAACACAAAACAAGCTGTATTAAATTTGGTCAATCACCAATTAAGATAATTTGGAACCGAAAAATTATTAAAAAAGGAAAATTTTCTCAAAAGAGACAGACAAAAAAAACATTGACCATTTTGGAAGCTTTTTATCTAATCCGCAACCATGTTTTTTATAATGTACAATGTAAACAACATGAAAAAGCATTAATTCATAAGGTCCATAATTTACTCTAATTAAAATCAGAATACATTTCATAGTTTTTATATGGAGGAAAGGCAAAACAGTGAGAATCATCATATGGCTATTTTCCATTACCTCACTGCACCGCGTACCGTACCGGTCTACATCGGAGGAAAAAAGAATCTAGTACTCCTCTGGGATGAAGCAGACCAGTTGGTAGCGATTAAAACTGAGAAATTCAACAGCCAATGTTTGCTGATTTCTTTACTGGAATTGATGCATTCCCCTGAGGATTCTAAATAAAAATGCACTTTTATGCACTAATACCATCATTAAATAAAAATAGTAATGTGTACACTTATTGTAATCGTTTCATTTCTTACTTTCCCATTTCAACAGAAACAGCAACAATCACAGGTCCGTCTTTGATAACTGTCATGGATTTTAAGCATTGCTTTTGTGTAATAATGTTTCCCTACACTATGTAGTGTTTTATATTAATTGCTTAAAAAAAATGTATAACAAGGTATAGGTTATACAGCGTTATATGTGTGTTTCTGAAAGAGAAAGTACTTTCTCACCAATGACATTCTACACCCCTATTAAAATGAAATACTTCGCTTTGCAAACAGTTAAAAATTCATGACAGCAATCAAAGATGGACCTGTGATTGCCACAATTTCTGTTTAAATGTTAATGAAATAAAATGATTAAAATATATGTATCATTACTATTTTCATGTAATGATGGTATAAGTGCATAAAATATTATTTTATTTTATTTTTTAAATAATGTAAAGAAACCAACTAACGTTGGCTGTTCAATTTCTCCATTTGTTAACCCAGCCACCGGTCCGCCTCGTTGCAGACAAGTACTAGGTATGTTTTCCTCTGATATAACAGTATGGTACGCTACCCAGTGAGCTTGGTATAGATGGGCACACCATTTATACTGTGGTGGGTGTGGCCTGGCGCAGTATGGTGCGGTAATGGGAAAAAGCCATTTGACAGTTTAGTTTGCCAGAGAGGAGGAGGAGAGGTAATCAGCAGGAAACGTTCTGGAGGAGAAAGACAGAATGGCAAGTACGCATTAGTAAATCACAAAGGAGCAAAGAGGAGACAATAAGTGAAAGTGAAGTTGAGCAGAACTGACCATGGATGAGTTGAGTATAGAACTGTGGCTCAATAGCACCGACAGCCACATATTTCCCATCTGAGGTCTGGTATGTGTCATAGAATGGTGCTCCACTGTCCAGGAGGTTCTCCCCACGGGGGTTGTTCCACATGCCAATTCTACGAGACTTCCATACAAACGAGCTGACGTAAGCAGCTCCTTCTACCTAGAAATCAGAGTCAAGTAGGGGGATAGATGGTTCAGAGATATGCTGCACAAAAGAAACACTGAGCTGAACTGCTTTAAAAATAATCCATGGTCTACATTTCTGTACAACCCTTTGATAGCAGCCTCTGGGAAAAGCTCTACCACAAACTGTAGGGATTCAGATGCTGTTTATGTCCTTTCAGTATTAGTCTTTAAAAAAAAAGCATTTGTTGGCTCAATCAGTTGCTCTCATTAACCCTGTGTGTGTAATGTATTAGTGTGATGTCTTCTAAAAAATTTGAATCAAGGCTAAAATAGGTCCCCACTCTGTACCGTGTTCTCAATGAGGTTTGTATTTTCTCTCTTGCTCTCTGTGTCTAGAGGATGGGCCCACCCTGCAACCTCATTAGTAATCACTGTACTGATCTGGTTTGATTGAGAGTTCTGGCAAACATACTTTCTTTTCAATTAAGCAAACCATACGTCACACGCTGCTTAAGAGTCCCTCCCTGACGCTAGGTAAGAAAATGTTAACACAGCGGTGAGAAACACAGTCAGGTTTCAATCTAACTGCAGATTCGACTTAGATTGTGCATTCACCTCGTTCCAAATTATTATGCAAATTATATTTTACACAGAATTTCCTAAATAGTCGATGCCAATGACAGTCAGTATCATTTCAGTCGATTTCATTGAACAAACCACACAATGAAAACTCAAAATGTAAAGAATTTAAAATGGTCATTTGTTGAATTTGCAGCATTAGGAGGTCATATTTACTGAAATCAAAAGCTATTTTCAAATCAAACGCATCTTAAAGTGATGGTTCAGAGTAATATAAACCTAGGGTCATTTGCACCTTGACCTCGAGCCAAACAACTAAGCTTTTTTCCCTTGTTATAACATTGGTTGAGTTAGCGCTATCAGCCGAATGGCTTAAAGCAGGCGCTAATGGAACCAAGTTGGTATCTCGTAAACAACCCCACTAGTAATGCCGGGAATGTTACAAATCTTTTACAGTAGTACAAATAGGTTCTGTACTTATAAAACGAGGCATTGAAAAGTTTTTAAGTACACCAGAAGTATATTTGAATAAAACTAGCCTGATGGCTGCTACTCTCGGCTGCTAGGCTATAGATGTTGTCCTCTGTGCGTGATCTCACGGGATCTCGCGGTAGCAGCCATCAGGTAAGTGTTATTTAAATATACTGCTACCGCAATCCCGCAAGATCACGCAGAGGGCACAACATCTATAGCCTAGCAGCCGAGAGTAGCAGCCACCCTCCCCATTATGACTATCTGCACGAACAAATTTGTGCTCAGAATCAGCCACACATTTCTTCACAGCACAATGATGACACTTAAGATTTCGTGAAATATCTAATGTTTTCATACCTTTTCCAAGGCATTGCACTATTTGACACTTTTCCGCAGCAGAGAGATATTTTTTCTTTTCCCATATTGCTTGAAACCTCTGGCCTGCTTAATAATGTGGAACATCCTTCTTAAGTAGTTTTCCTTTAATTGGGCTCACCTTGCACACTAACTATTACAGGTGTCAGACTGATTTCAGTGATCCAAAGTGCCCGGAGACACAATACCCTCCATGAGTTTGATTGAAAAACTAAATATTTAATGTTTATGACACTTATGTTTATGAAACCTATGACATGCTGTACGGACACATAAGCCTGTGAACACAGGATAAATTAGACAGGACTGTAAATGGTTTGCAGGAAAAAAGGCTTCTCCATAACATTCAAGTTCTTTCATTTCTATTTGGTGTTAACATCCTATTCATATTATATGTTCCATATTTGATAAACTGTACATATTAGGTTCAACCTACTGTAATTCAGCAAATACATTCTAAAATAGCAACACACACACGATGTTGTGGCCTGTATGTATTCATGTTTGGTCTCTTGTGTTTGTGTACAATTAGCAACCAGCAACCGTAGTTAACTATCTACAAATCAAACAAGCTAGCAGCTAATGTTAGCCAATTGAACTCCTGTACAGTTAAGTAAATTGACAACAACATTACCATTGTCTAAGTATTTTATATGTGGAAGACGGAGATTGACACACACACACACACACACACACACACACACAACTTTGCTTACCATTAGTTTTTGTTGCTTTTGCTAAACTCAACTGATGATGCTATTGAGACTTCAAAAACATCCAAAACTGAGTGTGAATGTGCATATATGTGTGCGAGTATGATGGCTGCAATGATTGGCAGCCATCATACTCTCTACAATCTAATGAGAATGTAGATGTCTGAGTGCCTGTTGGGTCTGTTGGCCTGTGACTAGTGCATTCCCTGGGAGCAATAAAAGGCAGAGTCGGAAGGATTCATATATTTTTCCTTTCAGCTCAAGGGCCCATCAGCCGCTTTGGCTGAAAGAATTATGATTTTTAGTAGGGCATTACAGCCAGACAAAGGGGCATCGGCAGCCATGTCCTTCCTGAAATTCCTACCCTGATTGTAACATTTACTTTCAATATAGAATACAAGATTTGCAGTGTTCTTTGAGTGCCTTCATAGAGTAAGAGCATCTGCTGTACATTGTTTAAGTCTGTTATGTTTCATATTTACCCATTCTGACCGGATCACACATCTGTGTGTGTTTACTTTAAGACCAGATCATGCATCTAGTGACAGACATGGCGAGTGACAGATGCTTAGAGATTTATTTTTAAACTCATGTGACTAATAAAATGCTTTGTGATGGGTTGAAATAAGCCTACACGTACAGTACTTTATTTTACCGTCTATGGTTTTCGTCAACATTTTTAAACACAGCGCTAGCGATTCGTCATGGCTTAAACAAGTGAAGGAAGGGTTACTGATGAAGTTATGGAGGATTTAGATGTACCAACCGATCGCGTAGTTAGAGAGCAGTGGATCCTAGCGATGTTCGGAGAGGGAGGAGGATATGCGCCATTTCGTTGGAGAGAGTGTGTGTGTGTGTGTAATGATTTGATGCTAATAATAATAATGTCAATTCATTGTCATTATTAATAATGATAATAATGACAATAAATAAATAATACCTAAAAAACAACAGCAATGAGGTTCTTAGTGCTATGGTTTCTCAGAAGCTCTTATCCAAAATGACAACCAAATAATACAACAAACAAAATTAAAATAGATTAAAATTGAAATTATTAAGTAAAGAAGAAATAACCCTCTGTTTTGGTTTGTTTATATAACTTTGTATCAGTGATGTGCACTTGGGTACCTCAAAATTATGAAATAAAAACTGATCTGTATTGATTTTCAAAATATTCTTGATGTTTTTGTTGTTTATTTATTAAAAAAATATGCAATTGAAAATTATGGCCAAGCAAGTCAGTCAAGTTGAAGACCAAAGTAGTAAGCTCTCGAATGCTTTTTATTGCATGTTTTTATCTGCTACAAGAGCCTGAGAAATTAAGGTTTTAGTAGGCGTTGGCAAATTTTGACAAATATTTCTGGAAACCCTTACGTTTTGGTAGGGGGTTCACATAAAAGTACATAGGCATAAAAATGACTTTTTTAACAGGCGTTTTAGGCCTAAATGGGTTAATTGTCTAACTACAGTTTGTCTCAGAGTGGGTGAAAAGACAATATGTGAAGAGGCTAAGGATTTATTGTCAAAGTCAAAGTTGTTTATTTGTCATATGCATCGAATGACATCACATCATCCTATGCAGAGAAATTCTTGTGACATGGCTCGACAAATCTACACAGTGGGCTTAAAAAAATTATATACAATATGAAGAAATTTTAAAACAATAATAATAGTAATAATAGCAATATACTATGTACTGAACAGTGATCTGGAGTGTACACAGCAGAAGTAATGAATAATATAAATATGGCATGGAAATTCCTTTTTAAAGGTGCATTGAATGAGTGGATAAAGTGACCAGAGAATGA
>JACXGM010004308.1:0-13121 GCA_016801145.1 Umbra pygmaea | reverse complement strand
AGATATATAGATAAGAGTCATGAGATGTACTAGGGTTCTATCGGTGTGGAAATCAGTTGAAAAAAACATTGGTATTTCGTATTTCTACAGGATAAAGCAGTGTACTCAGGCTTCTCTGGAGATGGTTTTGAAATGCCATGGTGACTGCATTCACTAAGTGTGGAAAGAAATGTATATTTTCACTCAGGATCTAACCAAGTCTCTAACATAACCCCTCGATGGCCCAGGTGTTTGTACTCAGTCTTTCAACCAGCCAATTGGGTTCAACTTCCGGGTGTGACTTATTTTTAACTTTGATATTATGTTAAATTAATTAGTAATGTTAAATTGGGCTTTACAGGTTGTTTTTTACAATTGCGATCTGCACACAGGACAACACAATGAATGTGCTAACATTGCTCTAAAACATACAAATTGATGGGTTTACCCGTTTTGGTAAGTTTTAAAGAAATCCTAAATGATTCATGCGAAGCTTTGTCAGAATTTCCCTTTAACCTGAGGACATTAGCATATTTCTATATCAACAACTACATTCTGAAGTTGAAAGTACTATTTGTAGAGCTGTAATAATTCTCCAGCCTAGAACACAGTAATTATATATATTTTTGACAGAATGTACTATAGATTACCTGACTGCTTTGGTAAAGAGTGGAGTGATTAGGTTAAATAACAAAACCATGCAAACTACAAGAAACGTCTGACCTCTGTGATTGCCAACAAGGGTTTTGCCACAAAGTACTAAGTCATGTTTTGCAAAGGGGTGAAATACTTCAACGTATTTGCAAACGTACAAAATTCGCAGGGGATCAAATAACGTTTTTCCTCACTGTAGCTAAACACAAGATGTGTTGATTTTGTCGAGATAGTCAATTCAGTGTCTGGGCAGTGTTCAGGTTACAAGTCGAAGATGGGAGGCAAAATACTTTTGGAAATTACTGATGATATTGAGGCAACTGGATCAATATTAGAATGATCTAATGTACAACTCTAATATTGCATACTAAACCATTCTATAGGTTGAATTCAGTTGTCAGTACAGTGTATTGACCCATTTAGCATCAATGACAATGTGCAGTTGTTTGTGATACTTCTTGTCTATAGGCAGTTCTCAACTGACCAGATGTCTAGCTGGACGCGAGGTGGCGTGACCCTGCACAGCGCTAGGGTCTGTCAGGGTTGTGTTTCCTAATAGTTGAGTTTTGTGAATGGATCTGGCTTGATTCATAGGGAAAAGGGCTGGTGACATTTTTAAGGCAGCAAATAGGGGTGTAGATTATCACTGGTGAGAAGCTAAATAAACCTATTTCTTTATATTTAAAATGAAAAAAGCAATTTCTATAAGATAATCATTCCCTACAATATGTAGTGTTTTGTTACACTCAAACCATGCCTAAAATTCACAATATTTATTAAGTCAGACCTATGATTCCTGTTGAAATAAAATAATTACAACCAGTGTACACATTACTATTTTTATGTAATGATGGTATAAGTACATAGGAAGGAAGAGTCAAATTCAAGTAAAGAAACCAACGAACATGGCTGTTGAATTTCTCTGTTTGTAACCACACCCACCAGCCCACTTTGGTCCCGAACAGTACCAGTTGGACTATTATGCACCAGTCTAATTTCATTTGATGCATATTGCACATTTTCTGTTAATCTAATGCACCTCCTTTCTATACCAAAATATTACTGTCCTTCAATTATTTGCTAGATCAAAAAATTAAATTGCTGATCCAAACCCAATTATTTATAAAGGAAAATCATGGAAATTGTCAAGGGTGCCTAAACTTTTGCATACTACTGTAAGTCAATGACAGTGTTAGGTCATCTAAGATACTGAGGCCTGTAGCTTTAGAAAGGAGCTGGCATCTCCTCTGAATGGAGAATGCTTTGAGTCACTGTAACTTTGGATAATTGTAGTGATCAGTTGACTATGACAGAGAGGGTCATCTAGGGGACAGTGTCAAGTGAGGACATCAGATGCAGGAGCCTGTGATCTTGATAATGTAAAGATAGGGAGGGGCTTTTTCCTCAGTGGGGACACCCGATGATTGACAGGATGACTTGCAGGATGCACAAGCCTGTGATCTTGATAATGTATAGATAGGGAGGGGCTTTTTCCTCAGTGGGGACACCTGATGACTGACAGGATGAATTGCAGGATCACAGAGGTTACCAAGAGGCCATCAATGGCTGGGCTCATTCTTGTAGGATCAGAATAAGTTTGCAGACAGAATATAGCTCATGACTGTTATCTATTATATGTTAGACTGGAATGTCATCACAGATCTAATATACATTTTATGCCATTTAGACTAACAGGACAGGAGACACAGATCTGATCAAGACAGGGTTACTGAGTTCATTTGGGAACAACATTTAGCCAAGTCCATCTGATAAGATTCTAGAGAGATGACCTAATATCCTGTGATCCAATCACAGGTCTGAGGATATAACGGTCTTCTGTAAGGCCTGGGATTGGCTAGATTTCAATCCCTAAGTGAATAAATACTGAGAGAAGTCACATTAAAAAGGGGAGTTTCTGGGCCTTAGGCCCCGAGAGTTCTTGAAGAGGAAATCTTTGTCACGTCTTTTGAACTTGTACCTGACTGTTACTAACCAGCTGTGATTGCCTGCCTTAAGGACTCTGGTTTATGTCCTAATAACCTTCCCCTACAAGTCAGATCAAGCCAGTCCTTTGACCCTGGCAGACAAAGGTAAACTAACAATTGGCAAAGGGGAGGAATCTCAAAGGGCTGTGGTGACGTTAGTGTAAAAGATATCCCTCCCTTCTCAACTGGAGGCTCCTAGGTTCAGAAAATGTATATTTTGATTGCATTACTTTCTAGAAGGTGCCTTCAACAGGATCTGTTCTCTACAAGTTGTATTTCAGTTATCTTTTTTATGTGTACTTTTCTACTATTCCATTCCATTAAAAGTTGTAATTATTTTAATTTTTTTTTTATCTGAATTCTGTAACTGAAAGATATTTAATGACCATTGATGTGTTTTGCAAACAGTAAATACCAGTCACATTATTCATCTGTGTCCCTGGATGACTCGATCTATAACAAACCTGCTATGGCCAAAAAACAAAGACAATTTAAAGCATTTATGTTTGCTATATTATCAAAGCAAGTATCGGTTTAGGTATCGTTAAGGTATTGGTATCGTTATGAGGTATCACAAAAGGTATCGTAATGTTTAAGACCCATACGATACCAAACCCTAATAGTCGTATTGTGCTCCTTGAAACAACAGTCTTTTTCCAGAGAAGCCTGATATCCCCTGATGTTACTGGTAAGTTTGTATCCCGAACAATTCTTCTGGCAGTTTTGGCTGACATCTTTCTTGGTCTACCTGACTGTAACAGTCATGTTTTTTGCATGAACAGTCATATTGTCAAAATCATGGCTAAAATTTCACAATTTCTGCCAGGGTTTACCAACTTATGAGCACAAGTGTATACATGACATCAGGGGCGTTTCTGGCTAATTTGGCACCCTAGACGAGATCTCAAAAAGGCGCCCCCCAAAAAATAGCCAGGGAAAATAAGTCTTTATTTTTACTACTATAAACACAAAATAAATACAAGTCCATTAGCAGGTTAATCATGTGGTTTTAGACTGTCTTTGTTTTACTAAAAACATTACAGACTGGAATTAGCAAATAAAAATGAGAAACTAACAACTCTGCAATGATGTAGTTGTAGGACATCACCACATCACAAGACAAGACAAGACCAACAATTTCTGGAAGGGATAGGCTATATAGCTGAGTTTTACAAGCGTATAGAAAAATAGTGAGGGAAAACAAGTCTACAAATTTGATGTGCGATATCTCCGGCTCTAACAAACCCACATAGACAATCTACCACTTATTTGCATCTGAACCTCTCCTCTTTCCAACGGTACCCGACAACAGTGGCTACCATGTAGGGTTCATGAGATAATCACGTGTGATGGGCTTTTATTTTGAGGATTTCTCCTTATAACGGACCTGTGAAGGCATTTAATATATAACTATAAATAGTGTTGCTGGCAGAACGCCAGCGCCTACACAAACGTCACCGCACCGCCGTGACTGACAACGTATATGTAGTAAACAAATGCATGTGTTAATCTATATTGCAAAGTATATTTAATTAAACCAATGCATCATGTGAATCAATGGTGAGCTGGTTTTCCATTTCCTCTTAAATCTGTCTAAAGGACAGGAGACGGTGATGAATATGCGAACTGCATTTCTTTTTTAAGGGACTACATTTCTTTTCCGGTTAAAAAGTACCTCGTCATCACGATAGACAGATGAACGTGTTCTAAACAAGTATGCCCATATTTATAACCATTCATGGTGGTCTTTGGACTGCTTTGCTTAAAATCGATTTTTGGGTTTGAGAAGGGATTTTAATTTGGACAAATATAGTGCGGATTGTCATATATTGTAGAAAGATGCTTTTCTAAATGTGCATAAAAACATACCACTTTACTTCTGTCTATTTTCTTCCTCATCTTTCCTCTTCTTTCTAAACTGTGCCTCCGATGGCTTTGATAATTTCATAGTAGCCTCCTTACAGAACTGCAGCCAGAAATTTTCAACAATGAACGTTCAACAGGCGTTCGACACTAACGTCACTCACCCAGCGTCCACACCTGTCCTTGGCAAACACTGTCTCGAGTCGTCAATATCATGACAAAAAAATAAGTCTGGAGTTTTATTTTTATAAAATTAAAAATACATAAAGATTGATTGCCCCCATACAAATTATATACATATATACACAAATATATATATATATATATAAGGGTGGGGAGGGGGAGAGGGGTCGCCCCAAGCAGATGGCACCCTAGGCAACTTCCTATGTTCCCTATGCCTAGGAATGCCCCTGCATGACATCCTATGGCATTCTGTGAGCAAAAACCAGTATGCTGCATCTTAAAAACCAACAAAAACAGTGCTGCAGTTGTTGTTGTTGTTCTTTGGTCTCACACGCACACAGGTGTGGATGTTGCATGAGGACAGTGATGAGCTTACACCTTAACTGGACTGGTGGGACCTCGTACTCACCATGGTAGCATCAATGACCTGCCCTCTGCCCGAACGGGTCCTCTCCAGCAAGGCCAGAACCACCCCAAAGGCGCACGTCAGACCCCCGCCTGCAAAGTCTGCCACCAGGTTCAGAGGAGCATAGGGTTTGTCATGGCTCCGGCCCAGCATGGACAACAAGCCTGACATGGGGCAGAGGAATACATGGAGTGACAGAGAAACAAATGGAGTTGTTTTATAAGAAATCATTCATTAATCATATAGTTTGTATGTACAGCATTTATTTTTTATTATTTAACTTTTATTTAACCAGGTGGGCACGTTGAGAACAATTTCTCATTTAAAACGGCGACCTGGCCAAGATAAAGCAAAAAGGTGCAAGTACAGACATAGTTACACATGAATACAAATACACAAGAGTTACACGAATGGTAGAGAAGGGAAGAAAGATAAATACAGTCAAAATTGAAAGAGGTAGATGTAAGTAAATGTACAATTAGTGCAAAGAAATCTGAGATTTAGAGGTAGATCAAATTAGTATACAGAGTGGCAGGCAAATACAATGTAATAAATTAACACTAGAATGAATTGTGCAAATGGTAACAGTGCAGAACAGTGCAAAAAACAGTTGAATAAATAACATATTGAAAATAAAATACTGTTCAAGACAGTATATACAACGGTGCTTATTGGTGAAATGCTAAGGTAATGGATCAGATAGGGAGAGGTAGTTTACATGGGGGGGGGGGGGGTCAGCAGGTGCAATGGTTAGACAGAAGCATGATCTACACTAGCAGACCATAACTAAAATATTTACAACAAAAGGTTTGATTGAGCCGGAGTTCAACAGAAAGGCCAAATACTTTGTGCATATTCACAAACCACAGAGTTTTCCCCCCTGCCACCCATGACCATGAGGAGGCAACCCTCTTGTCCACTGGGGCAAGCTCCAAAACAGTTCCACTCAGCCAAATGGTCAAACCCGGCCACCAGACACTCGCCGTCGAGCCTGCCACCTGGGCCTGGCTCCAGACAGGGGCCCTGGGATTCCTCTGGGCAGGGTCTCGTGTCACCTTCCTCAATTTTCCATGGGGGCTTTCTGAACCACTCTTAGTCTGGCCCCTCACCTGAGACCACTCTGCCATGGGAAACCCTACCAAGAGCACAAGGCTCCAGACAACACAGCCCTCAGGGCTTCACAGGACTTCACAGGGACACACAAACCTCTCTACCACCAGAGGTGTCAAAAGTATTCACATTCATTACTCAGGAAGAAGTATAGATACTAGGGTAAAGTATGAACTCAGGCATTTGACTCAAGTAAAAGTGTAAAAGTACTGGTCTCTAAACTACTTACAGTATAAAAGAAAAAATAATGTAGGGGGGAAAAAATACCATTAAGGACAAAAGCTTAGGCCGTGCCAGGGGCCTAAAGTGCACTACCCCACCACCACACAATTTTTTTTTTTAAGTCATAATGACTATAATATTATATTAGGATGTTATCGTTGAAAGATTTGGGATGCACGTGTTTCAAATTAGATGCAGAGTTTTTGAAAGCCATTAGCTTGTGGTACTTGGGCGCGCAGAGCTTGTAGCGCATTCAAAAGGAGTTGTATTTGCATCCAACCATTTCTAAAAAATTCTTCCAGGTACGGCCAGGGATGTAAAAGGTTTGGCTGGTCTTCCTGGCTACAAACCTCACTGGTGCTTGGTTGGGACATTTTGCATATCTCAGCATGCTAAGATAAAACTTGTCCCTGAGTTGTCTCAGCAAATTAACAGAAAGATTTAGGTGTACAAAAATAATTTCTAAAAGAAACAGTAATGATTATAATCTGCCCAGTCCCTGAGCATAATGACGGTAAATGTATGCTTTCTAACCTTCGATGTTACATCAGTTAATGAAGTATGTTACCCAAACAATTGAGACAATTTCAGCAGCCTGCTGACAAATTCAATGAACTACGCAACTGGTGATGAAATTTTACTTTTGAATATAATCCAAATGACACTTTCCCAATTTAGGCATTATTTTATTCTCCAATGACATCCAAGCAATTTAGCTTTTTATCACACTCCTTGCTCAATCAGTAAGTATATACCGGTAACTACGAACCTGGAGGAGAGCGGCCAAAACCCACGACTGAGTGTGCAAGTGTCCAACTCAAAACCAGTAGTACCTGAGTGCGACGGGACAAGGAGACAGTGTCTGATATTTTATTTTTATTTTATTTATTTAACCTTTATTTCGAACTGGCAACCTTCTGACTACAAGTCTGACTCCCTACCCACTGAGCCATCTGCACCCCCATGATACATATCCACAGCAAATAATTAGCTGAGACAATTTGAAGCACCCTAAGCAGGATCCCTGAGTACTGCTGGAATGCAGTGACCAAGATATGAAGACCTGTCCACTAAGGTGGGAACTATTGACCATTTTAAATTTTTCAAGTGCAACAAAAATTGCATTAGAATCTGTTGTTAAACCATCTTCTTTTGACATAATGTGGTTTATTTTTTCATGTTGTATTAACTTTGGTTCCATTGCTGAAAACATTTCTACTAATGTGAGCTAATAAAGCTAATGCGTGAATTATTTTATTAATCCCAGATATTTTATCCAAACAGGTTATTTGAAGATTTAATGACAAATGTAAACGTAAAATGCTGATTCTACAAAATACAGTATATACCGGTACACAAAATACATAACAAAACAAGCATTGGGCAAAAGGCCTCTATTAGAAGAAATTGCCATCAAAACCATTGATTAATGCCAGTGCAATCAGCCCCAAGTAATCCATTGACTAGTTTGTATGTTTATGTACAGTTTCCCACAAGTGAGTACACCCCTCACATTTTTGTAAATATTTGGTTATAACTTTTCATGTGACAACACTGAAAAAATGAAACTTTGCTAGAATGTAAAGTAGTGAGTGTACAGCTTGCATATTAGAATTGTTGCTCTGCATAAAGATGGCCTAGGCTTTAATATTGCCAAGACCCTGAAACTGAGCTGCAGCACAGTGGCACAGACCATACAGCAGTTGAACAGGACAGGTTCCACTCAAAACAGGCTGCGCCATGATCAACCAAAGAAGTTGAGTGCACGTGATCAGCGTCATATCCAGAGGTTATCTTTGGGAAATAGATGTATGAGTGCTTCCAGTATTGCTGCAGAGGTTGAAGGGGTGGGGGGTAAGGCTGGGCGATATGCACATCACGATACAATATGCACTCCAGAGCCTGTTCGCCTGGCAACAGTATATAATGCACGCAACGTGAACTCAGATATTTTGTTTCAAAATAATAGTGCACCACATTCATTACAATAATCGTTGTTTGTTCATTTCATATATAGGTAGTGGGTCCATTTTCATGTGTTCTACAATTAGTCTATTCTGGGTAAGAACAGACTCAAGTGAAGGATTTTCAACTGTACTTGTGTTTTTTTACATGAGACACTGATAATACATTCAATCAATTTGTGTACGATGTATTTGTTAATGTTTTTAATAATCAGTTGTTATTAAAAACATGTTAAATGTGTCGTTTTCACATACTCTTATTATTTCTTTACACACAATACAATTGAAATTGGTTACAATGCACTAGCTTTACAATGAATTCACAATGTTTATTGCAATGAATCAAAACTAGCGCTATTATTTTGAAATAAAATTTCTGAGTTCGTGTTGCAGGCATTATATAGTGTTGCCAGGAAACGGGCTCTGGAATACATATTGTATTGCGATATGCATATCGCCCAGCCCTAGTGGGGGGTCAGCCTGTCAGTGCTTCGACCATATGCCATACACTGCATCAAATTGGTCTGCATGGCTGTTGTCCCAGAAGGAAGCCTCTTCTACAGATAATGCACAAGAAAGCCTGCAAGCTGACAAGCTGACTAAGGACATCGATTACTGGAACCATGTCCTGAAGTCTGATGAGACCAAGATAAACAGCTTTGGTTCAGATGGTGTCAAGCGTATGTGGCGGCAACCAAGTGAGGAGTACAAAAACAAGTGTGTCTTGCCTACAGTCAAGCATGGTGGTGGGATTGTCATGGTCTGGGCCTGCATGAGTGCTGCTGGCACTGGGGATCTACAGTTCATTGAAGGAACCATGAATGCCAACATGTACTTTGACATACTGAAGCAGAGCATGATCCCCTCCCTTCGGAGACTGGGCCATAGGGCAGTATTCCAACATGATAACAACCCCAAACACACCTCCCAGATGACCACTGCCTTGCTAAAGAACTTGAGGGTAAAGGTGATGGACTGGCCAAGCATGACTCCAGACCTTAACCCTATTGACCATCTGCGGGGCATCCTCAAAGGAAAGGTGGAGGAGCCCAAGGTCTCTAACATCCACCAGCTTTGTGATGTCGTCATGGAGGTGTGGAAGAGGACTCCAGTGGCAACCTGAGACTCTGGTGAACTCCATGCCCAAGAGGGGTAAGGGAGTGCTGCAAAATAATGGTGGCCATACAATATAGACACTTTGGGCCCAATTTGAACATTTTCACTTAGGGGTGTAGTCACTTTTTATGCCAGCAGTTTGGAACTTAATGGCTGGGTGTTGAGTTATTTTGAGGGGACAGCAAATTTACACTCTTATACAAGATGTGCACTCACTACTTTACATTGTAGAAGTGTCATTTCTTCAATGTTGTCACATGAAATGTTATAATCAAATATTTACAGAAATGTGAGTGGTGTACTCACTTTTGTGAGATACTGTATATGCCATTGATCATTTAAGTTCAATTCTAATAACATCATGTGTCTACCTGACATGGCGAGGTAATTGATGTCATGACCAGCAGCCTTGGCATAGGATCCACTCTGGCCATACCCGGTGAGGCGGGCATATATCAGACCAGGGTTCTCCTTCAGGAGCTCCTCAGGACCCAGGCCCAGCTTCTCCATAACACCTACACAGAACACAGTTCATTCAGAGGAACACAGTTTGATGTTTAAGAAAAATAAATAAAGCAACGGAAAAACAAACATGAACCTTGAGCCAGGCCCAGCTTTTTCAGAACACCCACACTACATCCTCAGGATCAGAATTCACTGCAGCGCAAAGCAACTACTTCCTCAAGCATCTTGTATTGATTTACATGTTTATATATTGTTAAATGTCATTTTTATTGTTAACTATATGTTTCTTTTAATTGTTTCAATTTTAATTTCGCTCTACACAGGGCTCAGCAGGGAATGAGAACATTGGTCTCATGTTGATTTCTCAGTATAAATAAAAGTTAAATGAAATACACAGAAATAGTACTCAGAGTCCTTTAGTTGGGCTAGGTCAGTGTGTTCCTGTTGAACTCCCACTCATGACCATCAAATATAAACTGCTGTGTGACCTTTGTAGAAAATAACCTTTCAATACAGACAGCCCCTGGACAGAGTAACTCTGGTACAGTACTTACAGCTAAACAAGCCCAGTGTTTCAATATACTTTTCACAGTTTCAAAATAACCAAGGAGCAGAGAGCGTGCATTTTTATACGCATGGAGGATAATCCCTCAATGAATAGGTACCCTGCGGCAGAGCAGGAAAATAAGAGCCGTTTATTATACTGTTTTATTTGGTTTCGTAATGGCTGCCTCAACACATTTAATAGAGAAAATTATGTGGACTACAATTGTTATTGGACCCCACTTAGCTCATTAAAAAGGATTCCAATTTGACATGTAGTTTAATGTGTAGTTTTACGTGTAGTCAATACTTTGACGATATCCCCAATCATTGTACGTTTGATTTCTGAGTTAATGATCAAATGAACACAGGCATCCACCATGCTAGGAGCAGGCTCCCCAAGCAGAGGCTAAGCTGGTCCTTTTATAGGACACTGTGGTAAACCAAGGTCCTTTGAATGTAAAACGTCAGATCCTAATACATATAGCTTCCTGGCATACAGAAATAAAAATTAACAGGTGATATTAGATGTTCCCAGGGGTCAATTGTTAAACTAGGTGACTGGTGTTACAGAAATTTCAGTTAAAATAACTACAATATTTCAGTACACAGCTGCACCCAAAACCTTGCACCCTTCATGGTATGACTAAACCTGAACTGTGTAAAGTTTTTAAAAGTACATAAAAATACAGAAATTGTGTTTCAGGACTTAAAAACGTTAGGAACTAGCACATTGGATCTAGGGCTTGAAAACATCAACTTAAATAATACAAAATACAGACAATAGTAGGATAGCAAAATCGACATTTTACAATATCTAACTAGCAACAAATGCATATTATGGACAAAATAATGTGTATTTTCAAAAAATGTTTATATTGTCCCTGTATTATTCCTGTTTCCATTTAAATAAAAATAATGTTTAAAATCTACCTAAAATTCAGGCTGTCAACTAATTAATGGAACATTACATAATGCAGCTTTAATACATTTCCAACAGCCTTTTCTAAAACCATAACAAAACGTAGAATCTAAAAGGTAAAAGAAAACCTTCACATAAGCCAAAATCGTTTTGGAACGTCCTCTGGACTGAAGAAACAAAAACGTATCTGGATGAATGACTGGAGAAGGTAAGTCCTACATTTACAGCATATGTTTTTCATGTCGGCTAGCCTATGACAAGAGGGAAATTCAAGAGTATAACAGCAGAATCCACAAAGGGTCAGGTCTTATCATGATCTCTTGCTCCTAATACAAATTAATGTGAGACATTTACATTTAATGCATCAAGATGATATTCATTATCAAAGTGTTTTTAATTTGACCAATATTTTATTTTTAGTCAGAGGCATGTTTCGCATTGCTGAGTCCAAACTGTGAACTTTAACCCTACAGTCACCTCTATCACCTGTTAATTATTGACCATGGCCTTCTAGATATAAATTACTGTAAATAATTCAAATTGCTTTGGCCTCTATACTTTGGCCCAATAATCCTATAAATTCACTGTCACTGACTGGTGTGATTGACTTCCTCAGTCGTGGAAAAAATAATTTGATTTGAATTGATTTGATTAATGTTCTAGCTTGCTGTATGTAAATTTGACAGGCAACACTCCAACTAGATTTTTTGTAACATGAATGAAATAGGATTGAGGCATGGTTTCCGGGCTGCACCACCGGTTTTGTTTTTTGTGGTTCTTGGTTTGTTAGTTTCTGTTATTTTAAGTTGAATTCGGTGTAGAATAATCCAAGGCCAGTTAAACTGGTAAACAAAACATCTTACCTTTCCGGAATGGTTCAAGTATGACATCTGACTGAACGCAGAGTCTCTTCAGCACCGCAACTCCCTCCGGGCTTTTCAAGTTGAGGGCTACAGAGCGCTTGCCTCTAGCCTGCGTGTCCAATGCCATTGCAACCTTAGTCCGGTCCACGCGAATCACCTTCGCTCCAAAGTCAGCCAGTATCATGCCGCAGAAGGGCACTGGTGCCAAGCCCGCCAGCTCGATGACACGAACCCCAGCAAGCGCCATGAATGGAGCAACTTTTTAAAGATGAGTGTGAAGCTTAATTAGCTTATCTTTATGAAAGAGTAATGAAAGTACAGTACTAAGAGGAAATACTATTTTTCCATGCTGATCTATATGAAGTACAGTACTGAATTAAAATCTAACTGGCTACTAAAATCAATCGATCAAGGACGGCTCCTGACAACGATATGGACAGTTTACTTGGCAGGGTTACTATAGTTTCATAAGCTACGTTTGTGCCATGCATAGTAGCAAATCATGTCTAAACTATCTAATTATAGTCAGAGTGAGACAATTATTTAATATACAAACAAGAAAGAAACATACCTTGTACCACAACAAGAAAACGCAAACAAAATATTTCTTACTACGGGTACTTCCTGATTACGTCCAACTCCTGGGGTTCTTCTTCTTCTTCTTCTTCTTGTGTTTCTGAATGGCGGTTGGCAACCAGCGTTTTGGAGCATTACCGCCACCATCTGGACTGGAGTGTGGTCAAGAGGTCATCCTACACTGTCTTAAATTCTTTTAATTAACCCGGTTATCTTCAAAAAGGAAAACAAAATTTTAAAACAAATTTCACCTGATCCTTTCTGCAGTAT